>SJYV01018906.1:393191-429568 GCA_006410875.1 Neotragus pygmaeus | reverse complement strand
TTAAGTGAAAGTTACCAGTGGGTGGTAGACAAAGAAAGATGGACAGGGAGGAAGACATTCAAGAGAGAGACTGTGTGAATTCTCATTGCTCCCATGACCCAAGAAAGGAAATTACTTCTATTAATATAATCCCCTGAAACATTAATGAAATAAACATTTTACTTTCACTGGATGCATTCTTCTTTACCATACATTGAGTGACATTGTGTTAATTGCTTTGACAAGCACCCTGGTGCATCCAGAGAAAGGAAGGAAAAGTGAGTGATTTCAAAGCTGAGGAGTGAGGTGACAGGTGTGAAGAATGATTTATGGAGCAAGGAGAAGGGGCTGAGGACGGGAGCCCCAACAACAGGGAGACAGCAGAGGAAGGAGACCAAAGGAGGTGGGAAGGAGTCAGGTGATCATTCAAGGAGGGGATCAATGAGGAGAGACCAAAATAATGAGGAGGTCCTTGGAGACAGAGCAACCCTGATTTTTATCAGACAGCGTGGGCAGGAAATTCACTCTGGTGAGCCGAGACAACTGTAGGAGTCACAGGCTCAGCAGTGCCTGAGACATACATGTTAATCATTCACCAGGCAAGTCAAGCCAGGTCAAGTTTTGAAGTGCCTTCTTGTGAGACTTTTCTACGTACTTGCTCACAGGAGAGAGAGCGCCTGGAGGGCAAAAAAAAAAAAATCAGGTTCTAGGACACATCATCAGCACCTCCCATGTTATACATTAGCAGAAAATTAATTCATTATGTCTCCAGTCTTCACAAAATTCTGGTAACAAGAGGAAGTAAACCATATCTTCCATCTTTAAAATTGCAGAAACTAATAAACAAAAGACCAACTGGACTTAAGCGAGTTACTGACCAAGGTATATACGCCACATCTAGATCTTAAAATTTATTCCGAATTAGGCTTGCCTAACACTAGACTCGGAGAAGGCAATGGTACCTCAGTCCAGTACTCTTGCCTGGAAAATCCCATGGATGGAGAAGCCTGGTAGGCTGCAGTTCATGGGGTCGCTGAAGGTCAGACACGACTGAGCGACTTCACTTTGACTTTTCACTTTCGTGCATTGGAGAAGGAAATGGCAACCCACTCCTCTTGCCTGGAGACTCCCAGGGACGGGGGAGCCTGGTGGGCTGCCGTCTATGGGGTCACACAGAGTCGGACACGACTGAAGTGACTTAGCAGCAGCAGCAGCAGCACTAGACTCATCAGCCATAAACAACTCAAGGATACCGTGGTAGCACATATATTTGGACACATATTTTGACTTTAATAGATTTATTAACAAAGCCTGTTAACTTTTTTGGCGTTTTTATTCCTTCCAGTCTTTCATGGCTTTGTCTTTCACTTTCTTGTTTTATAACATTGGAATAATATTGTCCACTATCTTGTAATCCTCACTTCTCAATATAATTTGAGATAGTCCCAGTTCATTCAATATTCTCCCCAGATGTTAGCTTAGTGTTTTTCAGAAGTATGTTTCATAAAGCACTAATCTGAGAAGTTATGTTCTGAGATAAGAGTTCTATATAAAACCAGTAAGTCAGGGAAATAATTGCCTCTTTAAAATACACAGAGGCTCACAATGTACAAGCTCAAAGAAGTCTTGCAGAAATACTGATGCTTAGAACAGTATTTTCCAAAGTTATCTCACCTTGCAACCCTTTACCATGTACTATCAATTACTACCTTTCGTTTTATAAAAGTACACCTTGGGACTTCCCGGTGGCTCAATGGATAAGAAGCCACCTGCCAATGAAGAGGGCATGGGTGTGATCCCTGGTCTGGGAAGATCCTACATACCACGGAGCAACTAGGCCTGCACACCACACTCTAGAGCCCATGCACCCCAGAGCCCATACTCCGCAACCAGAGAAGCCGCCACCATGAGAAGCCGGTGCACAGTTGGAGAGCAGCCCCTGCTCCATGCAACTGGAGAAAATCCGTGTGCAGTAACAAAGACTCAGCGCAGCCAAAAATAAAATAAAACTCTGAAAACAGTATTAAAAGAAAACGCACACCTTGGGAAATTCTAACCCAGGCAATTCAAGGAAATATGAGTTTTTTTTCTGATCAAGTTATTTAATTACTTAGGAAGTCTGACATCAACTTTGAAAAAGCGTAAAGTTCTTATAAATGTAAAAATGTATCTGTATTACCACTTCTTAAGGTTTTTATCCTGCTAAAAACAGTGCAAGTAAGACAGGCACTAGAATTATGCAGGTTGCTATACTTTGGCAATGGATTTGGTGTTTAATACTAAATTAACTGAAATGCTTAGCTACATTTCCTTCTAAAAGTTTCTAGTAGGACATACGGAACTTTGATTCAGAGATGTTTTTCGACTCTAACTTAAGCTCTTGGAACTGCAGTTTCTTCATCCATAAAATGGGACTCCTAACACAATCTATCACCTAGGTTGTTACATTGATTCAATGAAATCATTAGCAAAGAATTTAGCATGGACCTGACACAAAAGTCATGCTCATTACACATGAGCTATTTTTTTTAAAGGATATTTTTTATTCTCTTCCTGTTAATAGATCATTTTACTTTTCTGAGCTTTATTTTTGTACACTTAGTATAAAACATAATACTGATTGTAAAGGTTTCAACACTCTTGGCTAAAGAAACAAAACAAAACTAAGAAATCCTCAAATGAAACCAGAGACCAAGATACATATATAAAATAATCGATATAAACTATTATACCCATCTTCTAGAATCTTTCTGTTTTGTTCCTGTGTAGGAGTTTTGTTTCTTACATTGAAATCTACAAGGAGCTCTACAGTACCCACCCCACCCCCCACTGACAACTGATTCACCAGGCTGTTGCCCAGTGATGGCTTAAACTCCAAATCTGGTCAAGCAAGCTCTCCAGGGGGTCAGGGCCTCTCTGTACAGGTTGCTACTGTTTCTCTCAGGGTGAGTGCTTTGTGTAAAAAGAGAGTCCAGTGATAACATTTTGCATTCAAAGTAGCAACAGAGCATAGTGAGATACAGCATTAACCACTGGAGGGAACACTGGCTTCCAGGTTGAAAGATCCAGATGCTAATCTCAGGCCTACCCTTTACCAGCAGCATAAGTTTACAGAAATGATTTCATCATGGGGCCTTAAGCATCTCTTATGCTTGGTCTGGCTTCCCAGATGGCACAGTAGTAAAGAATCCGCCTGCCAGTGCAGGAGAGGAAAGAGTCTGGGGTCTGTGGGGAAGATTCCCTGGAGGAGGAAATGGCAGCCCACTCCAGTATTCTCACCTGGAGAATTAATGGACAGAGCCACAAACAGTCAGACATGACATGCTTGGTCTAAAGAATACTTTTTCTCCTCCTTCTTAGGCCAATATGAAGAACAAACATAGTATGGTTTAAAAAAAAAAAAAAACCTTTGATAATTGCAAAGTATTTTTTTTTAATTTCCCACACAAATATACAAGGGAAGACTATATTATTTTATTTCAATTTCACCCTAGTGGTCAGGAAGGGCATACCTATATTTGCTCCCACTGAAACAAAAGATCCCTCAACTGTTCAAATCATGCAGTTGATCACAGATTTCATTCCTAGTCTAAGGCCCTTTAAGCACCTCCTTAAAAAGGAAATATTTAATGCAACACCAAAATTCACCCATTTTACCTATTTTCAGTAGTCTTTTTCTTTCACCCCTTTTAATTTATCTTGCCATATTTCTTCAATTATTTAGAGAGTGTGTCTAGCACAATATAAAATTTTAGGAAATGTATGGTCAGTTTGAGATAAGCAGGAGCTTTAAGAAAAACTGTTAAAAGAATGTAATACAGTGGTTAAAAGTGCTGGCTCCAGACTCAGACATGATTTGGGTTTGAATCTCAACTCTGCTCTTTCCTGGCTCTGTGAACCTGAATAATATTTTAACTTCTACCACTAATACTGAGATAATACATACCTCCAAGTATTGTTGTGACTAGATAAATAAGCCACACTACCACAGTTACTGACTTCTTACCTTGGCCAGGGTGCTTTACATGTATGATCTCCCTTGTTCTTGTTGTTAGTCCCTATGTCATGCTCCACTCTTTTGCGACCCCATGTACTAAAGCCCACCAGACCGCTCTGTCCATGGAATTTCCCAGTCAAGATCTCCAGGGGATCTTCCTGACCCAGGGATCAAACCCATATCTCCTGCTTGACAGGCAGATTCTTAACCACTGAGCTACCAGGGAAGCATGATCTCATTGAATCCCTATACAATCTTGTAAGATGGCTCCAATGCCTCTCCTTATGGTGAGATTTCAAAAAGTGTTAGTTATTATTTCATCAAAAAGTTTGAGTATTCTTCTTAAAGATTAAGAATCAGTTTCCAGGTGAGGGTGGAAAACTGGTTGCCCAAGTAGGGTGACAGAGGCCCTGATTACCTTCATTTTAACATAAACACTATACCAGGTTTATTCTATCTGTTCAGTCCTCCTTTCTGTTGAACAAACCCAAATCTTAAAAAGAAAGAAATACTATCTGAATAAAACAGTGCTCCCTCTTGAATATTTTTTCTCACACACTTCTTCACATCAGGCTTTTAGGGACACTTTTGTGTGTTTCTCCAGCATCTACCTACCCTTCTTCCATCTTTACAGAATTCTCTTTGCCTTTATTTTCTTGGGTTGTTTCATAATCTGTGCTCGCCCACGCCCTCGCCCCCACATCAAATAACTAAACTTTCATGTTGTCCTTGAAAAACAATGGTTCTTCAGCATTATTTCTTTTTTTTTATTCTGTATAGTGGTCTTTCTTAACTCTTCATGGGAATAACAAAACAATTGTAAATATAGAGAAAATAGTCTAACTTTATGATAATATTGCCTCTATTATGTGAGTTTTTAAGGTTACTTTTAAAAGCAAAGAAGTTTTTAAGCTATGTTACATTTTTATAATTGTCATCAATGAATTACAAAAATAATTCATGCTAAGCTATCTCATCTGTATTACATAGTTACTTATGAGGATTTTAATTTAGAAGCTGGAGGTTCTAATCCTGGCTTTGCCACCAACTAGCTGTGTGATCTTGATTTTAATCTCCCTGGAGCTCACTATTTTCAACTTTTAAAAGGACTAAGACTTAATGATCCCTTCCAACACTTCCAACTTTCAAATTTGATGATTATCTCCCCATTTCTATAGTTGGTAGGAAAAAATTGAGGATACATGAAATTTTCTAAATGGAAAAAACTAACAAAAGAAAATTAGAGATACGACATTTTTAGGAAACTATGTCTTCAGTGTTTCCTGACTATATATTTACATAGTATAGAAGGCCCTTGAGAAGACTGAGAGCAAATAAAGTCCTAGAAGATATGCCTTACGGAGAGTAATTTCAGTGAGTGGGTCAAGATGTTATACTGTGGGATTTCCCTGGTGGTCCAGTGGCTAAGACTCCACATTCTCAATGCAGGGTGCCTGGGTTCAATTCCTACTTGGGGAATTAGATCCCACATGCCATAGAAAAGAATTTGTATGTCAACTAAAGATCCCCCGTGCCACAACTAAGATCCAGTTATATTATGTTATACTAAATATGTTATACTGTAATTAGTAATAACTAATGATTAAGCAAAAAGTTTTTAAAGGATGCTTAGTATAAGTAGTCAGAAAAGGCAGTGGCACCCCACTCCAGTACTCTTGTTTGGAAAATCCCATAGACGGAGGAGCCTGGTAGGCTGCAGTCCATGGGGTCGCTGAGAGTAGAACACGACTGAGCGACTTCACTTTCACTCTTCACTTTCATGCATTGGAGAAGGAAATGGCAACCCACTCCAGTGTTCTTGCCTGGAGAATCCCAGGGACGGGAGAGCCTGGTGGGCTGCTGTCTATGAGGTTGCACAGAGTCGGACACAACTGAAGCGACTTAGCAGTATAAGTAGTCTTGCCATTGTTTTTAGTATAGTTGCTAAGTTGTAACCGACTCTTTGCCACCCCATGGACTGTAGCCTGCCAGACAACTCTGTCCATGAGACTACCCAGGCAAGAATACTGGAGTGGGTTGCTATTTCCCTTTCCAGGGGATCTCCCAACCCAGGAATCAAACCCACGTCTTCTACGTTGGCAGGCAGGTTCTTTAGCAATGAGCCACCTGGGAAGCCCTAGTCTTGCATTGTATATTCAGATGTGAGCTGAGAAATCCACGTAGCATACAAATATAAAAACTGAAATATAAAACCATTAAAACCAAAAAAATAAAGATTCATAATTAATATTAAAAAAGATACAAACTGAAACAAAAGCTAAAGCAGAAATGGTCAAAATAATTAAGTCTGGTAATCAAAGACTGTGTGGATCACAACAAACTTCTTAAAGAGATGGGAATACTAGATCACTTGACCTGCTTCTCAGAAACCTGTATGTAGGTCAAGAAGCAACAGTTAGAACAGGACATGGAACAACAGACTGGTTCCAAATCAGGAAAGGAGTACGTTGAGACTAGAAATTATCACCCTGCTTATTTAACTTCTATGCAGAGTACATCATGTGAAATGCTGGGCTGGATGAAGCTCAAGCTGGAATCAAGATTGCAGGGAGAAATATCAATAACCTCAGATATGCAGATGACACCATTCTAATGGCAGAAAGTAAAGAGGAACTAAAGAGCCTCTTGATGAAGGTGAAAGAAGAGGGTGAAAAAGCTGACTTAAAATGCAACATTCATAAAAGTAAGATCATGGTATCCAGTCCCATCACTTCATGGCAAACAGATTGGCGGGGGAATGGAAAAAGTGATAGAGTTTATTTTCTTGAGCTCCAAAATCACTGCGGACAGTGACTGCAGCCATGAAATTAAGTCACTTGCTCCTTGGAAGAACTATGTCCAATCTAGACAGGATGTTAAAAAGCAGAGACATCACTTTGCCTACAAAGATCCATATAGTGAAAGCTATAGTTTTTCCAGTAGTCATGTACAGATGCGAGAGTTGGACCATGATGTGAGAGTTGGACCATAAAAAAAGCTGAGTGCAAAAGAATTGATGCTTTTGAACTGTGGTGCTGGAGAAGAATATTGAGTCCCTTGGACACCAAGGTTAAACCAGTTCAATCCTAAATGAAATCAACCCTGACTATTCACTGGAAAGACTGATGCTGCAGCTGAAGCTCCAATACTTTGGCCACCTGATGCGAAGAGCTGACTCATTGCCAAAGACCCCGATGCTAGGAAAGATTGAGGGTCAGAGGAGAAGGGGGCAACAGATTATGAGATGGTTGGATGGCATCACCAACTCAATGGACCTGAATTCCAGCCAACTCAAGGAGAAAGTGAAGGACAGGGAAGCCTAGTGCCCTGCAGTCCATGGGGTCGCTAAGAGTTGGACACCACAGAGCGACTGAACAACAAAATAAAAAATCTGCAACTAGTCTAATATTCTCACTGGAAAAGTGCAGACAATTTCTATGTAATAA
Organism: Neotragus pygmaeus; assembly: GCA_006410875.1. Lineage (NCBI taxonomy): Eukaryota > Metazoa > Chordata > Mammalia > Artiodactyla > Bovidae > Neotragus > Neotragus pygmaeus. The sequence continues at coordinate 422,146 of SJYV01018906.1, read as the reverse complement.
ACTAAGAAAATAACACAGTATTATTATCCAAGCACTGAGAGAAAATACCAAATAGCAACAAGAACAACAATAATAATAACAATTTAACCAATTTAACAATTTGAAAAGTATGATGAAAGTACGAAGAGTACCTTTAAATCTCACATCAAAAAACTAGGTCATGTGTGAGGACTTCCCTGGTGGTTCCTTGACTAAGACTCTACTCTCCCAGTACAGGGGTCCTGGCTTTCAATCCCTGGTCAGGGAACTAGATCCCCTATGCTGCAGCTCAAGACCCCGTGTAGCCAAAGAAAGAAAGAAATAATTTCTTTAAAGTTAGAAAAAAAAAGGTTATATGTGGGATGAATTGGGAAATTGGAATTGACATATCACACTATGTATAAAACAGGTAACTAATGAGAACCTACTGGATATCACAAGGACCTCTGCTCAGTGCTTTGGGGTGACCTAAGTGGGAAGGCAATCCTAAAAAGAGGGATTAAAAGAAAAAAAAAGAGGGGTAGAAGGTGAAGAGGGCATCAGTGGATGAGACAGCTGGATGACATCACTGATGCAACGAACATGAACTTGGGCAAACTCCGGGAGATGGTGAGGGACAGGGAATCTGGCGTGCTGTGTCCATGGGGTCACAAGGAATTGGACACGACTGGGTGACTGAAAAACAACATGTGTATGTATAAGTGACTCACTTTGCTGCATAGCAGAAACTAATGCAACACTGTAAAGCCACTATAATCACAATGAAAAAAAATAGGCTTTACATAATATAAGTTTTTCTGACATTGTTTCATTTATTGGGCCCCATCTCTGTGCAAGCATTGTATTATGAACCATGGGAGATATAAAAGAAAAAAAAATGTTATTGCCCTTAATTCCTATAAAAGCAAATAGGGTGTATGTCTTGTGTGTGTATTCTGGAATATCCTGTTTTGAAAGGAACATTTAAAATAATTTTATATCATTTTATTTTCAGATTTACAAATGATTTGAATAAAATATACAGGAAATATGTCATAAATTTACTTCACAAAGTAGTTTATTTTCATCTCTTTTCATAATAAGAACTAATTTTCAGGTTAACTATCTTAAACCAAAAGTTTATTCACCATTTCAGATTTTCCATAATAAAGTTGGAAATCAGTATTTAACAATCATGGAATAGTCAGCCATCAATTTATGTGGCTATTCATTTAAAAACTCTATAAATAACACATGCTGAAGAGGATTTAGAGAAAGGGGAACCCTCCTACACTGTTGGTGGGAATGTAAGTTGGTGTAGCCACTGTTAACAGTATGGAGGTTTCTCAAACACCTAAAAATAGGATTACCATATGATCCAAATCCCATTCCTGGGCATATATCCAGACAAAAGTCTCATTCAAAAGAACACATGAAACCCTATGTTCATAGCAACACTATTTAAAATAGCCAGGATGTGGAAGCAACCTAAATGTCCACCAACAGGTGAATGGATAAAGAAGATGTGGTATGTGTATATACAAAGGAGTATTACTCAGCCATAAAAAAGAACGAAATGCCATTTGCAATGACATAGATGCAACTAGAGATTCTCATACTAAGTAAGTCAGAAAGACAAATACCATATGCTATCACTTATATGTGGAATCTAAAATATGACAAATGAACCTATTTTTTCAATAGAAACATATACAGAGAACAGACTTGTAATTGCCAAGGGGAAGTGGATTGGCAGAAGGATGAAATGAGAGTTTGGGTTTAGCAGATGTAAACTATTGTATTTAGAATGGATAAACAACAACATACACTGTAAAAGAGAGAACTATATTCAATATCCAATGATAAACCATAATGGAAAAGAATATTTGAAAAATAATGTGTGTATATATATATATATATATGAAAATGGAATCACTTTGCTTTACAACAGAAATTAACACGACATTGTAAATCAACTATATTGTACTTCAATAAAGAATTTTGTTAATTTCTGTGGCTACTGACAAATAAAAGGTGTTATGGCTGTACATGGAAAGCAGCATACAGGACAAGGTGAACTGAGGGAGCGAAGAGCACCACATGAAGGACCTACGCAGGGGTCACGACCTCCTAAATGCGTACGATGGACAAGGAGAGGATCATGAAGGAAGAGAGAGGGAATGTTCCTCCCGCAGTGTGTGAAGCAGTGTGACACCATCTTCCTCACACACTGGAGAGCGAGAGGGATTCTCTGTTGAGTGCAATGGAGCATTTGCAATGGTATATTCCAGAGCTGAAAAAGAGTCTACCTGGAAATTCTAATTTTCCATTTTTGGGGGGGCCACGCCACATGGCATGCGGGATCATAGTTCCCTGACCAGGGATGGAACCCAAGCTCCCTGCACTGGTAGCACGGAATTTTGATCACTGGCCCAGTGGGGAAGTCCTTCCAATTTTCCATTCTTAATATCACCAACCATCAGAATTTTAAGAAAGGTTAGTATGAGGTGAATTATGCCAGGAAAATCTTATGAAATTTAGTGTGGTTATTCTTGAATTTAAGATATAATAGAAAAAATAGTTTTTTAAATAAAATTTCTATAATCATGAAAATCCAAAATTTGAAATTTCACATATTTGGCATGTAAAACAGAATGTACATTTAAATTTCTATTCCTTATTTAACTCAAATTTTATTCTCCAGATTTTCCCCACTGTTTCACTAGTTCCTTTAATGTAGTATAGCTGAACAAGTGTGCTTCCAAAAAAGTGCAAAGTCTGAAAGAGTCTTATAAAGGCGTGTTTCCAATTGAAATGTATACTTAAAAATATATATATATATTTGGCTGTACCATGTTTTACTTGCAGCATGTGGAGTGCCCCGACTAGGGATTCGTCAAACCCAGGCCTCCTGCACTGGGAGCACAGAATCAATGCCACTGGACCACCAGGGAAGTCCGGAAATGTATACTTTTACATTTTATACAAAATTCCGAGTTCTTATGCATTTGAAAGGAAATAATACAGTGATTCTGTACCAGCTGAGCTACAAAGGAAGCCCAAATAATATATAGACAACTGTCTATGTTTATGCTCTCAAATGAACAGCAACGTCATTCTGCCATTAGCCAGCCTGTTTTCTTCTTTTCTCTTTAAATTTCTATTCATTTGGGGGAAAAGAACACTAAGTTATTATGAATAGAAGTAGCCTTATAAACTCACAGTTGTTGAGATAGTAAACAAGCAAATACATCCCTTATGCACTCTTTCAGCTCTTCAGTGCCCTTATGCTGCCCCCTGCCGCCCAGTGTCCACACTGCACTCAAAACTGTCCCAAACTTTCAACCTTTTTCACTCTTCCCACCAAAACTTAATCTGGTTAGAGATCTATACCACTGGAGCTTTCCTCTACCAGGCTAATGGGTAAACAGTGGTCTATTAACACAGAGGTAGTTCCTTCCTATTTATCCCATCACCATTTCCAGGCCACTTATAAGTTTTTGAACTGATGTCTGATGGGTAATGTCCGACATCCTGATTCCCAAGCCTGGGATTCCAAGTCCTCCCTGCGCTGGTTCCAAGGTACCATCAGAGGTCCCTTCCCCCACCCCCCAGCCTCTAGCCCCCGCACATCACAGCTTACTCTGCCCACACTGGACTTCCAGCTGGTACTCCCAGTGCCACTGGCGTTTTCTCTCCTCTGCCTGTGTTCTCACTACTTTCTTTACTTGAATGTCTCCTCTCAATTTCTACCTGTTGAAAGCACACCCGTCTTCCAAGCTCTCGTCAAACCTACTTGCCCCATGAAGTTTCCTCCAATCCCCAAATGCTTTGCTTCCGTTCTCCCTTTAATCCTTTCAGGCTCTGTCCAATATAGTTGTTGTTTTAATGTAGTAGAAGCTCAATAAGGATTTATTTAATGAGTGAAGAGCAGTTAACAGAGGAACCTTAATTCTTGGAGCAACTAACTGACTTATCGACTTCATAAAGGACATGGGGAGGATGATGACAGCCTCTCTAATACTGCAACAACTTCATACACCAGGGGGAGGTGAATGTTTTAATTCCCATCACAGAATGTAAGGCCAGTTTTGATCCCTGAAATCAGAGGTATCTGTGAAAAAAAAAATAGAACTGAGTGCCTTTGTCATGTCAGGCATTATTCTAGGTGCTTTAAATGCAAATCTCATAGGAGTCAGGTGGGTAGGTAATATCACTTTGATTCACAGAAGAGGAAACTGGGTGTCTGGACAATTAAGTAACTGGCCAAAGGTTATAGGCAGAATAAAGAGCTGATCGGGAATTCAGACCTGTCAAAGCTGGGTATTTAGGGACTTCCCCAGTAGGGAAATGGTGGTCCAGGGGTTAAGATTCTGTGCTCCCACTGCAGGGGGCATGGGTTCAATCCCTATTTGGGGAACTAAGATCCCGCATGCCCAATGAAAACATAAGAAATGTGTATTTAAAATGTTCCTGTGATGTCTCCAACAGAAATGTGTACGGAGAGGCTTCTAGTGAGCTATCTGGAAGTGAAAAAAAAAAAAAACTGTTAAAAGAATTGCCTTAGAAATTGTGACCACATAGACAAAAGCGGAGAGAGATTCAGTGTCAATTAAGTATCCGTTAATATCTGCAAGAGCTGATCGTCTTACAAGGCATAACGTGAAGGACTGTAGCAGTCTGCCAAGTTCAAAGGTCTCTCAAGGACAGTTATATATATTCTCAAAGATTAAGAAACGCAGAATCCAAATACTTGTCAATTGATGTGGCCACTTGTGTGGGCACCAACAATTCTAACTTGAATGAAAAAAAGGTAAAGATATGACAATATTTCAGGAAAATAGGCTTTGAGAATACTTTTTTTTTAATATAGTGAACATAAATAGGTTCATTATGTCACAGCGTCTCAGACAGGGATCTAATTGTGTTGTAATCAAAACCTGTGCTCATCAAGAAACTTCAGTAGACAAAAAAAAAAAAACTGGAGAAGGCAACACTCTTAATTTTTTGGTAGGATATAACTCTTTTCTTAGTAGGTAAGAATCTTTTAACTTCATAAAGATTTAGAATAAGTACAGAAATGTTTTTAAATCTATGTAATTGTTGTTTCACAACATTTGGAGTAAGAGGTCAGCTTAGTACACTTTTAAATAGAATTCCTTTTTATATGCAGCATTGAAACATTAAAGAGAACTTAAGAATCGCCATATTTAAAAGTTAAATGTATGAGGGGCTCCTCTAGTGATCCAGCAGTTGAGAATCTGCCTTCCAATGCAGGGGACTTGGGTTCGATGCCTGGTTGGGGAACTAGGATCCCATACGCTACAGGCAACTAAGCCCACGTGCTGCAACCAAGACACAGTGTAGCCAAAATTTTAAAAATAAATAAACTTAAAAGTTAAATTTATGAGATGGATAAGACCTTCTTAACTTCTTGAAAATGGCTGCTAAAGTACCAAAGTAAGCAAACAGATGCAGTAAAGGTAAAATGTATATAAAAAGTTGGGAGGTTTTTAATTAAATAATGCCATAAATGAGACCAAGTTTTAAAGGACCATGATATCTAAAATTTGCAAGATTTGTAAGGTAAATTTAAAAGCATAAGGAAGAACTACCTTTGGGTATGTAACTTCAATACATTTCATATTATTTTTAAATAACTTGATTTCAGAATAGTCTTTCAATATACAAGACTTACTCTTGAGGGCATCAGGTAACTTATAATTGAAGAGTGGCAGCTGGACTGCTTTTCTTCCAACTGAAGCTGGTATTCATTAGGCAGTCAGCACATGTAGACAGAACTGGTTTAACTGTCCAATTATGCTTTCTGAACCTTTCTCCCTTCCTAGGTGACTGTAGCTTTTGAAAGACGGAGATGAGAAGTAGCAACACTATCTACTGGTAGCCCCAATATCTGGTTTGGCGGCTTTGTTCCATAGGGTCACTCAGCAATCCTCAACTCCAGCAGCATGTTAGAACCCCATGGAGAGTTTTTAGAAAATACTTATGTTCAGATTCCACCGAGATCAGCTAGAACCTCTGAGGATAGGGCATAGGCATCTAATTTATAAGTTTTTGGGTGATTCTAAGTGCAGCCTCTTGATGAAAGTGAGAGAGGAGAGTGAAAAAGTTGGCTTAAAGCTCAACATTCAGAAAACGAAGATCATGGCATCCGGTCCCATCACTTCATGGGAAGTAGATGGGGAAACAGTGGAAACAGTGTCAGACTTTATTTTGGGGGGATCCAAAATCACGGCATATGGTGATTGCAGCCATGAAATTAAAAGACGCTTACTCCTCGGAAGGAAAGTTATGATCAACTTAGATAGCATATTAAAAAGCAGAGATACTACTTTGCCAACAAAGGTCCGTCTAGTCAAGGCTATGGTTTTCCCAGTGGTTGTGTATGGATGTGAGAGTTGGACTGTGAAGAAAGCTGAGAATTTATGCTTTTGAACTGTGGTATTGGAGAAGACTCTTCAGAGTCCCTTGGACTGCAAGGAGATCCAGCCAGTCCATCCTAAAGGAGACCATTCCTGGGTTTTCATTGGAAGGACTAATGCTGAGGTTGAAACTCATGCGAAGTGGCCATTAATTCATTGGAAGAAACCTTGATGCTGAGAGGAACTGGGCAGGAGGAGAAGAGGACGACAGAGGATGAGATGGTTGGATGGCATCACTGACTCGATGCACATGAGTTTGGGTGAACTCCGAGAGTTGGTGATGGACAGGGAGGCCTGGCGTGCTGCGATTCATGGGGTTGCAAACAGTCAGACATGACTGAGTGACTGAACTGAACTGAAGTGCAGAGTTAAGAAGCACTGGTCCACAGTGTGAGCCCACTGTGGTCTGAAGTTCCAAGAGAATTTTCTGCGATTATGGACACTGCTATAGACTGAATGTTTATATCCCCCAGCCTCCAAATCCATACACTGAAATCCTAGCCCCAATTGTGATGGTATTTGGAGGTAGGGTTTTTAGGAGGTCATGAGGGTGGAGCCCTCATGAAAGGGTTTAGCATCCTTGTAAAGAGATCCTAGAGAGCTCCCTTACCCCATCCACTGTGTGGGACACAGCTACAAACCAGGAAGTGGGCCTGCACTAGACACAGAATTTGCTGGTACCCTGATCTTGGTAAAGAATCCACCTACAATGCCGGAGACCTGTGTTTGATCCCTGAGTCAGGAAGATCCCCTGGAGAAGGGAATGGCTACACACTCCAGTATTTTTGCCTGGAGAATTCCATGGACAGAGGAGCCTGGTGGGCTGCAGTCCATGGGGTTGCAAAGAGTCAGACACGACTGAGCTACTAACACTTTTTACTTTCACTTGATCTTAGATTTCCTAGCTTCTAGAACTGTGAGAAATAAATTTCTGTTGTGTGTAAGCCACCCAGTTTATGGTATTCTGTTACAGCAACCTGAACAATTAAGAAGCGTTCCACAAATTAGTTGTCCAATATGGTAACCAACTGCCAGGTGTAGCTACTGAATGTTTCATTTTAATTAATTCAAATTTAAATTTACATAGCCACAAATGGCTAGTGACTGCCATCCTGGACAGCACAGTTCTGGCAGATTTAGACCATTTTAAATGACCTGACTCTATTATTACCTAGGTGCTGAGTGATGTTTTATGATATGGATGAAAACAGCCCAGACCTGCCTCTTTGAGTACTTCATTCCAGCTTCTTGATGGGGTCTCCGCAGGATGAAAGGATAACTCAATGTTTATTCAGGCTTCTGAGAATGCTAAGGACACTGAATTCACTGATTTTTTTTTTTTTTTTTTTTTTTGATTTATGTTGGAGGTTTGTGTCTTGGACTTTAGTGAAAAATGAGCAAAAGCTTTCAGAACTAAAATTTTTAAGTCTCAAAGCAGTGAAGCAATTAAATTCTTGGCTCCTTGGTACTTGAGAGTGTTTTTCAGCTGGAGGTTGTGACCTCTGTCTTAGGAGGATGGAGAGTTTCCAGTGGATTGGGGCAGTAGCCTGAGTTTCAGAGCTAAATATAGGTCACTGGCATGATGGCCTCTTTTCCCCAGTCTCATCAAAACCGTGTCCTTTTAATGAACGTGGGTCTTTAGTGGGTAGTGGGATAAAATCTTGAGAAAACCCAGCAAAATGATGCGATACAGAAGTCTTTTTCATATGTAACTTGCTACTGAGCACAGCTCAGTTCTATTTTTACTTGCTTTTAAAAATAATTTGTAAATTATGGATTACTATTTTTAAAAAAAGCTAAAAAATACACACAAATATGAGTTGCTGGAAAAATAGTCTCAAATGTGATGTTCATGCTGAAACATAAGATGATTCCTCCTTCAAGTCATTGCTCTACTCTCAAGGAGGCTATCCTGACCACCTATTCAGTCCTGCTCATGTATTTACTCATATATTTGCCAATTATTAAATTATACTCTTTAAAGTTCAGCATATTTCAAAGCCAAAATATTTTCCATGGCAGGTACCCTCTGATTCTGTAAAACAAAGTCTCAAAGGTGATCCTTTGACCAGCAGCATCAGCAGCATCTGGAGGCTTCAACTTCTTAGGCCCCACCCCAGACCCACTGATTCAGGAACTCGAGGTGTGGGCCCAGGCACCTGTATGTTAGGTGGTACACACTTAAGTCTGAGGTCCACTGATCTAGGCTACTCCCCAAAAAATGTCCCAGAGGGGTAAACTTCCCTATATCCCAAGGATGGAAAAGGTGGAAACATCTTGTACATAAATGTACCTTGTAAGTTATGAAATAGAAGCCAATATTCTCTTTTGACCTCGTGTTATGAATCATGAATTTACTCACTTCAACAAAGCTTTCCTGCATCTCTACTCTCTGATCTTTTTTTTTTCCTTTTCCTGATAGAATTGCAACTTCTTTTTTTTTTCATTTTAGAAATACAACTTCTAAAAGAATTTCTGAGCTGCTCCTGAAGAGATGATATATGGTGCATGTATCTTCAGCAAATCTGACATACAAAAATTCAGATGTGTACAACTGATAAAGTAGGTAAGCATTGCTCATGTCAAGAAAAGATTATTAGATTTATAAATTATTCACTAGAGGATTCATTTAAATAGGAATATCATACAGTTTATTTAAAATATGCCAATCTGGGGACTTCCCTGCTGGTCCACTGGCTGAAACTCTGTGCTCCCAATGCAGGAGATCCAGGCTAAATCCCTGGTCAGGGAGTTAAATCTTATATGCCACAATTAGGACCTTGCACAACCAGATAAATAAATAAATACTTACTATATGCCAATCTACAGAAGATAAGTTTAGAAATATCCAATGTTGACAGTTAGAAGTCCAGGTTCTGATTTCAGACTTCCCAGGTTCAAACTCTGGCTTTTTCATTTACTGTAACCTGGGCCAAACCTCTCTAACCTTAGTTTGCTCATTTATAAAATGGGTATAATAATTATTCTATCTCCAAAGTTTGTTTGAGGATTTAAGGAGCTATTTAATACAGGTAGCATTTATCCTAAAGGCTGAAACATAGAAAACTCTCATTAAATGCTTATTTTTCTAAATTAGCAGCATCCGTGACCAGTCTGATTTCTATGAAAACAGGATTTATCACTGAAGAATGTTTTTACAAAGCAGTTAAAGTTTACACAAAGCAAATGGGAGCTAGCCACACTGAACACTGGAAACTAGGCAGGTATTCACCTTTTTAAGAGCTCCTCCTTAGCTAAACCAATTAGGGTAACTTCAATCTCCCAGAGACAGGGTTTAGGTATGAGCATTTCCTACAAACCTGGTCAAAGAACTGTAAGAAGCAGTTTGCTCTGGGCCTCTGGGGAAGAATTTTTTCCCTTCCAAGAAGATGCTTAAGAGAAACTCTGGAAATTGAAGTATCAGGATATGATGCTTGGAGATGCAGCAGCCATCTTAGGACTATGAGGAAAGGCACTGCTGACATTATGGCAATGTAAAAGAATGGAAGCTACCAAGGAACTTGATAATATTGTTGAGCTATTGAATCAGACTAGAAATGGCTTGACTCTCCAGTATTAATTCAGTTGAAATAAAGTGTCCTCATTTTTTTTACACAGGATCCTATGTTAGTACAAAAGCAAACTCTATGATATAATACATTTAGATAGTATATTAATTGGCTGTATGATAAAATAATTTGCTGACTTCATTTCTGGAGGTCATCTTAAACCACACACAGAGAATTCTTAAAGAATAGCTCCTTCCCTTTCAGTTCATCTGTATATAACAGCAAGCTTACTTTCCTGGCTCCATATCTGATGTGCTTCACTAATTAACCATTAACTACATGTTTAATTATATTACCTTCATAAATTAAAATACAAATGGTTACTCTAAAAATGTTTGTCATGTAAATACCCTTGGAATTATTTCAGACAATTAAAAAAAAAAGTTTTCATTCTAATGTAATCCTTTAACACAGAAATTGTATTTCCCTGTTTCATTTCACAATGGTTGTAGACATTGACATTTATTTCATGAGAATGAGAGCAAAATGTACAAAACGAGGCTTTACACATTCAAGAAAAAAAAGTTTTCATTAAATGGACCTCACAAGGACACACCCAAAATTCCTACTACCAGAATGACCCTCTCCTCTTCCCAAGCAAATAAGTTAATGTTTCAGTTTTCACTTTGCAGCAGTAATTTGCATTAGCTAACCATCTACTTATACGGCATCTATTAGGGCTACATCAAAAATCTGAAGGCTATTTTCCCTTCAATGTGTCCCAAATAATGGTCCTTCAATAGAAGAACAGAAGGACACTTGTTAAACCCTACATAGATTTTTTTTTTTTTTGGAAAAAACTTTACCCCAGAAATATTATTTCGCCCTTATTCTCAGATGGGGACCTCCCATATCTAAGATCTTAGATTTAAGAATTTTTAAAATGTTGAACCATATTGGACTGTGAACTCCCTGAGGGCAGGAATCCTTGCCTTTTTGTCTTAATACTGTATCCCAGCATTTTAGCATAGCAGCATATAACAGGAGGAAAATATAAAACAAACCTCTAAGTAGAAATAAATGTTGAATAAATCAAGTATAAAGGCCAATCCTTTTCATCTTTTTCTTAAAGAAATCATTATCTTTGTTTTCCTTCCCTTTAGAGTTCCATTTGAGAATCTTTTCGGAAAGATAAAAAACAAAGTCATAAGACAAACACCCATTTGATCTCTCTTCTTTCCCTGTCTTTTCCTTTGCAAAACATGTAATGATATGTCCGAGAAAAAGAAGAGGTAAGCACACACAAAAAGAGGGTGGAATTAGAAATAGATACAATTTCAAGTCTGTCTTCCACTTGGTTTTCAGAGAGCAAAATGTTCATCTAATTTTCCTTCTCCTAAAAAAGTTTATTCCATGTTATATTAGATTGGTTCTGGCTAATGTTTTCAGCATTTTATGATGTCATCTTTATATCACTGTAAATGTTTCTTCTCTTTCTTACTGTGTTTTTCCTAATAGGTTTGCTGACCTGAAAATTTTCCCAATCTTTAACAATACTAATGAATACAAATGAATAAATTAGGAAATTATGTGGGTTCACTACATTAAGTCTTAATAAAAATTTCAGTTTATTTCCATTATTCACCAAACTCATAATTTCAAGTTCATATTTAGGAGGTTTATTGTTTAGAATTTGATTTACAGATCTTCTGTTTCTTTGGAATCATTTATTTCTTCTTTCTGCAAACTGGTTTTTGGCCATTTCACTACTCACTGACCCCTCCCCTCCATCAGAGGGATGAAGCAGGGTGAGAAAAAATGGTAACTATATTTTAACATAGTCAATGTTGGTACTTACTACTGTCTCTGATAAAAAGATATGCCAGAAAAAAATAAGTGTGTAATTGTTGACTGAAATAACATTTCAATATCAAAAAAAAATCTTTATTGTTCATGATCTAGCAACTGTTACTATGAAAAACTGAGTTAGTTCCCTACATACTACATTTAATAAATCAGATTTTTTCAGGATAAAACATAGTTTATTATAATCATTCTAATCATAATCTCACTAAACTCATAACTAAATGCCTACAAAATGTCAATAAAAAAATGTCTGAAGAATCAAGAGTGAAAATGAAGAACAAGGTGGATTTAAAAATGGAGAATAATATAAAACAATGAATTGTTTTTGCTTCACAGATTTAAACCTCTTATTTAGTGATGTAAGAGTCATAGATAGAAGAATATCTTTAACATAAATATCTATGGAAGATTTTTAAAAAGTGAAGATGCAACTATAATGGTTACTCATAATCAATGATGTAATAGTCAATGATATAGGAGAACAAAGAACATTGCATAGCTACATATGGACTTCACAGAATCAGTTAGTTTTTAAAAGGGGGGCTTCATTAGATAAATATTTTTAGTTTTCACAAATTCAATGCACAAAGTCACCAGCTGAATAACAGAATATTTTAGCAATAAACATTGGGAAGTATATTTTATTCAGTAGATTAACTTCAGAGAACTAAACTCTCCAGCACAATCAGAGGGTTACAGAATATATTTACACCTGCAGTATTTCACTCTATAAATAATCTATAATGTCAAAACCAATCTTGATGGGAAGATTGAAATTTTATGATGAGATAAAATGTTATAGTGAATATTTTCAAATTTTTATAGCAGAGTATAAACAAAATATAGGCATAATTTATAATTATTTTTTAAGTTCAAGGAAAGGATTCAACACTGATAAGTAAATATAAGACACAAAAATCAGAAATACTATTCCTAGTCATTTTCACACATTCTTTTACTTGAAAATTTTAACGATTAGTGAAATGAGCACTTACATATTTCAAAGTGAAAAAAAGATACTTTATAACTCCAAAAATGTTTACTCTCTAAAGAAATCATCTATTCAATCATATGAAAAGGTGGTCTAGGATACTATCTCAGTTGTTTTTGTTTTACTTAGCAAAATAATTTGTTTTACGGTATAATTGCTGATTTTTTTCCTATTTTCTTTTTCAACTAAGGACATACTTACTATCTTCATAAATATCTAAAATTTTCACAGAGACCATTAAAAACTATGTCATATCATAATACACATTTTTGTTCTTAGGAGGCTTTGGGCCTAAAATCCTATATTCTCTAATCAGATAACTCTTAACAAGAACAAAGATGGAAAAGATTTACCCTGCACTTAGATATATGAATACCAATATTTTAAAAGTTAAAAGCAGTTGTATCCATATTCTTAAAAAATTATTTCAGTCTAAAATATTTGCTAAAGGATATACATAAATTCAACTGAAGTATCACTTCAAAATAAAACAAACAACAATGTAAGCATTATTATATGTCAAACTCCTAGAATATCCCCAGGAGAAACTTAGAATAGTTATTTAAGAAATCCCTAGGTTCAAAATGAAATTCAACTTTTACAACATTCAGTGAACTAAAACTCAAAACATTTTGTTAAATTAAAGACATTGGATGGATGATATTGTAATAGAAGAAAAATACAAAATGTTACTGAGGAAAGAAAGGGTAAACAGACAGCTTATTATTGAAAAAAATTGTGATCTAGAGATGGTCAGATCAGATCAGATAAAACACAACTGCAAACTGCATGCTTGGCCTGCTGCTCCCTGGACGGGTTATGACGACGTGTCTCTTCTCACCCATAGTTCACAGTTCACAGAAAACATTAAAACAATACAACTAAATAATTTCCTTCGACCAAATCAAACTTTCTTTAAGAAAATAAAGAGAGAAGATAATAGATCAAATGTTGCCCCACCTCTTTTTTTTTTCCTCCTTTTTTCTTTTAGTGAAACTGACATAAATTGTTGAGGAGAGCTACAGCGCCACCAACACAGATCAATGCAAAACAAAAAAGATCTCCCACCGTGTGCAAATAGAAAAAAAAAATTAGAAAAATGCCAAAAATTACAAAATGTCTCCCAAATGTACCTTTTTGGAGAAAAACAAGCTAGATCTGCAAAGATTATCTAATGAGGAGCCTCAGAGAACTACTAACATGGAATACACGTTTAGATCTGATCAGCAAATAAAAGATACACTATTTAGTAACAGCCATAACTTAATATAAACCCGGTTATGTCAATCTCCACCTTCATTCTACCAAGGGCAGCTTTTCTGTAGTTTGTATCTAAGCAATCCATCAAGAAAACTACAATAGGCCCATTTCACACCAAACCAAACTACATCTATAGTTTGCCTGCTGATCATTTAGTCCTGGACAAATTAGGTAATACATAATTTTTATAAAGAGGATATGCACATATTTGGCATTACCAACATTGCTGGCACAAAACAAGTCCATCTTGAGATAGCTGAGTTCCCTTTAGCTCATTGTAATTAAAGTATAATTTATAAATATTTTGCTTTAATCATGAGCTTAAAAACATTTTTTTTTTCTTTTGGTAAAAATTAACCAGATAAGATTAGGTGGAAATGTGCAGAGATCAAAGCTAAAGAAAAACACCAAGACTGGTTTTGTGAGAAGAAACACAATGAAAATCCTTTTTTAGCTGGCGGCTCAGTCAAAGATGTAATGGCATAAATGTTGTAAAATGACAAACTTACCATTAGTAGAGGCAAAGAAGAAGCCAGTTCTGGAAAAAGAATTGTAACAATATAGGCTGGATACTTGTGTCCCTAGAAACAACAGCCTCCAGGCAGCGTATGGGTCTTCCAACATCTTTAAAATATCTGGTAAAGAAAAAGTCAGACTTTCTTCCATTATCGGTGGCTGCATGGGGTGGCTTCCCCAGGATCTGTGGGCGTTTGGGGAAAAAATCGGAGAAATATCCACGAAGATTAAAAGCAGAGGAGGCAGCGGCAGCCAGAAGACTCTGGGGTTAACAACTTTGCGATGGCAAGCAGGCGGGCTCTGATTGGCTGGGTGGCCAGCGTCCCTACAGTCTGCACTATCCCCCACTCCCCCCGCCTCCTGCAGCTCGGAAAAAAATGCAGCGTGAGTGCCATTTTACACTGGGCTTTTAAAAACACAGCCACCCAAACGACAAAGTCTGAAGCTCGCTACCAAGTGACACTGCAAAACAATAGCGCCCACGACTGCCCGCGAGCTCGGGAAAATGCCCCCTTTGATGTCTCCAGCCACACTCTTTATTTCTTGCAATGTGTGTGTGTGTGTGTGTGTGTGTGTGTGTGTTTTTAAGGACGAGCACGCTTTTCTTAAGCAGCTTGTCATTCACCAACGTCGTGGTCTCCTTTGGATACCAGTGTGGCCAGTGAAAAATGGTCCCCATCAAAACATTTTTTTTTAATTGAACATCCCAAAGGTACCTAGAGAAGCCTTGCACCGAATTCACGTCGTCTCCAGGTCAGGGAGCTTTCACTTCTTGAAAAAAAAAATTAGAATGGGTTAGCACTACTACTTCCTCTTGTGCAGAAAATACAAATAAAATAATGATTTTAGCGGCTACGTTACAAACAATAGGCATGCGTACTTTTTTCTCCTTCTTAAAAAATTGTTTCAGAAACCTTTGCTGACTGATAGAATCCTACCAGCCTGCCTTACAAACAAAATGGCTGTGGTACTGAGTTTTTTTGGATCCTCCCACTGTGGCTCCTCCAGGCCTCCAGGAAGTGGTAAAAATCCAAAATAAATACAGTACTAAAAGTACATTGTCCAGGCTGAACTCGGGTGAAGCCTTGGATGGGGGGATGTCTTAAAAATGTGCTGCTTTTTATTAGTGTTTTTTTTTTTAATTGTTTTGAAAAGAACATCAATCACTAGAGATTTACTTGACTGTAATTTGAACTTCCTGTTTTACATATTTATAAGATCTTTCACCTATCTTGGCAGGCTTTCAAATTAAGTGGGCTGGGAAATTTGATGCTCTGTGTCTAGTTGTGAGCTGAGTCAGGTATTTGGTGGTTCTAACTGGGCTTTTAAATAAAAACGAAGTCGAAAACTTAAAAAAAAAAGGATGAACGTTAAATGAACGCTACAGTATGATTGATTGCAAATGTAAAGCCACAAATGTCAGCAAATATGGAAATATGTCAAATACCGCATACATGTGTTAATTGAACACATTCAGTATAAAATTCTTTGCCAGAGAAATTTCTGGTGAGCCAAGGGTAATACAGGGTTTAAAGGAATCGAGTGAAGAAAGCAGTGAGCAAGTGCCTGTGTTCTACAAACCCTCCCCAACAGCCGCCCTCCGCCCCGCCCCCCGCCTCTCCCCACGGTCTGGCATTTCTTCGCGTTTGGCGTTTTCTAGGTAACATTCTCAGAAGAGAGCTATAGCTAGAGTGACCATATAATTTATGGTTTAAATCGGGACATTTTTTGAGAGTGAATGTTTTATTTTGTAATCTCATCAGTAGTTACCTGATGAGAGCACATTTCAATGACATGTGATTATAATTAGGAAAACATCCTTAAGAAGTCATCTAATGAAGAGAGTAGACTAAAATTCTTGATACATTTTTAAGCAGTTTTCCTTCCAACAGAAAAAAATTGCTAGGGGTCATTTTCATTATCTACTGTCTTATCTTACACCTCCCCAGCCCTGAGTTTTTCTCTCCCAACCCTTCCCCCATCCTTATATATACACGAAGATTCATATATGTATAAATACATATAGTTATGCATCCATATATGCATACATGGATGGGCATATACATATATACTTTATTATTTATATTAGAGTGTTCTGTGCATTTTCCGTAATATGCATATTTTAAGTTATATACTTCCCGACCACAGAATTTTCTTCAGAATTTTTGAGACCATATGCATGATATACATGATTTGAACATCTTTTGTTTTGGTAAAGGTAAAATGTAGAGTGAGATGTTTTGGAAAAATTATCACTGAAAGACATTGGGTAAATAACTCTCACATTGTTTATTCAAATAACTCTTGAGATCTTGGGATTCCCTGGTGGCTCAGACAGTAAAATGTCTGCCCGCAATGCCGGAGACCGGGGTTCGATCCCTGGGTCGGGAAAACCCCCTGGAAGGAAATGGCAACCCACTCCAGTATTCTTGCCTGGGAAATCCCATGGACAGAGGAACCTGGTGGGCTATAGTCCATGGGGTCACAAAGAGTCGGACATGACTGAGTGACTTCACTTTCACTTGAGATCGTAGGGTGTACTGGGCATGATGCTCCTTGCTACATACACATTAATGGACAAGCAGGAAGTTTCTCTCCTTCATGAAGCTTACAGTCTTGTGGGCAGACAGAGAAACAGCAAGTAATTGCAAATTATATAAAAATAAATTTTTATAATTTTCAAATATAATTTTTTTAAATAATTTAAACACCTATAATTGGAAATTATAATTGCCACCAAAAAATAAAGTGCAGTTTTCCAGAATAACAGGGAGGGAAAGACATAGAGAAGGGGGTAAGAAAAGTTATTTCTAAGCACATGGCATTGGTGCTAGACTTGAAGAATGAGAAGGGGCCAAGGTTGAAAAATAGGAGAGAAAGAGTCTATGGGGTCGCACAGAGTCGGACACAACTGAAGCGACTTAGCAGCAGCAGCAGCAGGAAGTGGTTGTAGCAAGTGCGAAGGCCCTGAGGCAGAATGGGACTTGGAGTATTCTAGGAAGTAAAATGAAGCCAATAGCCCTGCAGCATATTGAGAGAGAGGGAAAATGACATCAAAAGCCAGAAATGTAGTGACATGCTACCGAAGTTTGAAAGTTACAGGAGTGAATTTTATTCAGAGAGTGAAATGCTGGAATTTGAGTTTGGAGGTTTAAGTGATGGTAAAATTCAAAGATGTGTGGTGAAGTGGAGAAAAACTCCATGCTAATAATAATTTTGAACTTACATAGCTGCAGAAACAAATGAACAAGCAACAACAAAACAGAATTCCCTGGTGGTTCAGTGGTTAGAGCTCCACGCTTCCTCTGCAGGGGACCTGGATTCGATCCCTGGTTGGGGAACTAAGATTCCACAAGACATGTGACCTGGCAAAAAAATCCCCCAAAACTGTAGCTGCATCACAGTGTTTTGGTATTGTATTTTTAAAAATTATATTTCATCTGCATTGGGGCAGCATTGATTATGGCTCAGTTCAGTTCAGTTCAGTCACTCAGTCGTGTCCGACTCTTTGCGACCCCATGAATTGCAGCACGCCAGGCCTCCCTGTTCATCACNTATAAATATGAGTGAGAAACAAGTATCTAAGACCATACACATTATTAATAAAATCAAAAGGAAGAATTCAGGCAACTGTTTGTTTTAGTTTTGGCTTCTTTTCAGTAGTGTCAATTCTTTTATTCAAAGAACTTCACTTCATATCAGTTGAACAAAGCTTAATTAACACTTTTTTTTAAACAAATGAGGCAAAGCATTATTCAAGCTAGAATAATCATATAACTAGAATATAAATAGTGTGGTTTTTTTTAATTCACTAACTGATTGTCAGCAAACCAAATCCTATGTACACATGAGCAGAAATAGTATGTTCAATTTCTTAGATTCTACGACTTAGAAAAGCAAGTCAAATCAATGATATGTAATCTTTTAAATGAGCTTCCATTGTTTGGGAAACTCTAAACAAATCAAATTGTGAACCAATTAGGTAATGCAAATTTTAAGATCTTTGCCACTCAGAACTGTATGGGGAAGAAAAATATGTTTTGGAATTCAGAGTTTTTACAATAATTTAAAAATAATAATATGATGCATTATCATAGTCACCCCATAATCAAGTATAATAATACATTGTACTGAAATACACAATCAGTTATACTAAATGGGGTAAAGACAGATTGTAAATATCCCCATCATTTTGGTCAGCTTTTGTCACCAAACTGATTGCAACTTTTGAGGAAGCCTTCAGTTTTCAAAGATTTGGAGAATTCATAATTGTGAATGAGGAATTGTGCAACCATGGACTTTAATCCCATTTCAGTTCTTTCATTTTTTAAATCTATTTATTTAATTCAGGCTCTTGCAGGCAAAGTGTGGAGTCCTAACTGCTGGACTACCAGGGAATTCCCTGTTCTGTTTTGCTGTTGTTTGTTTGTTTTTCCAGCTATGTAAATTCAAAATTAGTGTCGAGTTTTTTCTCCACTTCACCATAGCTTCTCTGGATCTTACCATCACTGAAACCTCTAGGCTCTCAAGTCTCCTCGTTATGGTGCGTGGAGGCTACTCCCTGGTTGCAGTGCTTGGGCTTCACAATGCGGTGGCTTCTCTTGTTGCAGAGCATGGACTCTGGAGGGCAGTCTTCAATAGTCGCGGTGCGTGGGCTTAGTTGTGTAATATTCCTGGACCAGGGCTTGAACTCTTGTCCCCTGCATTGGCAGGCGAATTCTTAGCCACTGGACCACTAGGGAAGTCCTCCAGTTGTTTTTTAAAAATATATTCTTAGCTTAAAACAAAGCTTATAATCCTAATGACTATAAACAGAGTTACAAAACAATAAAGTCCTACTGTATAGCACATGAAACTATATTCAATAAAAATAAAGGAATAAACAAAGTTACAATTTGGAAATGGCCAGATTTCCATGTGTGGGCCCTAATAAATGAATATACATGGTACTAACAAATTTTTTTAGTTATTTGTGTGGTCTTGACCAAACCCTTTAAATTTTACCCTTACGACTTTCCCCATATTTTTCTTAAAAATAGTGAAGTTTACCATTAATTACATTTTTTTTGGCAAAATATTTTCAAGCACCAACTCACCAGATTTTTTTTCTTTCCCCAATACTTTACTATTTGGCAGAAATGCTAAAGTGTGTTTACTTCAGATCTCTTTACCCGTTGTGGGATGTCTTTAGATTGCTTTCATCCACTGCAAGCCAAGTGGCATTTTCAAGAAGGGTCATTCCCAGGAGCAGTTTGTGACCTTCAGTGTGGCTGAGACTGCTTGCTGACTATCCGGTATCCATCTTTCCTTAGCCCACTTAAAAAAAAAAAAGGCACAACTTGAGAGTTGTGAGTAAAGTTTTATTTGGGGCAAAATGAGGACTGCAGCCTGGAAGAGAGCACCTAAGAAAGCTCTGAGAAACTGTTCCAAAGAGGCGGGAGGGGGAGAATCATTATAAAGGTGATTTTGGTGAGGGGGGAATACTTATACTCAAGTATGTATTTCTGCAGAAGGTTTCTGCTAGTATCATGAAGTTTTCTGCTAGTCATGAGGAATAGTCACCACCATGAAGGATTTTTAGTGGTTTTCTAGATATGAGGAGATATAGGAATTGGGCTCATAAAATCAGCTCCTGAAAATATCTAACTATCTGAAGACCTGTCCTTCCAGTTCCTCCCCTCCCTCCCTTCCTCCCCCTACCCCCTCAAGCACAGAGTGCCTCATTTCTGATCTTTGCCCTGAACTCCTTTCAGGAGGTGTTGAAGGTCAGCAACTGCAGCAGCACATGATTTAATCCTTGTAGAGGTAGTTGGCAAGTGCCCATGGCAAGTGCCAATTTGTAGTTGGTACTTCCTAATAAAATTGGATTTTATATTGGGTTTGCCCCCTAGATGATCTAAGTTTCCTACATAGGTTTAAACAACAAGGTTTAATCAGAGGTCCTTTGGTTGAGGAAGCTTATGAAGGGGGCTGACTCAACGGGAGGTGCCTTTTGCTCCTCACCTTCGCCCTCTTTTGCTGGGAGTGTGGTCACCACACCTGGGTGGAGTCAGGAGCTCTGTTTTGACAACAGGGAGGAGAGCTCAAGGCCATGAGTACCTGAACAGAAAGAAGAAAGCTAGGCTCTGTGGAGCCACCCTACCATGTGGATCTTTTTTTACATGAGAGAAAAAAAAAATTAAAAAACCACTAATTTGTTTTGAAGCACTGTTTTGTGGGGTCTCTTCCTCATAACTAACTACAGTTCCTAGTACAAGAGTAATCTTCATTTTCTCTGTTAAATTCAGCTTTTTTTTTTTTTTTTNCTGTTTAGTTCTTTGGCCCATTTTTTCATTGGGTCATTTATTTTTCTGGAATTGAGCTACAGGAGTTGGTTGTATATTTTTGAGATTAATTGTCAGTTGCTTCATTTGCTATTATTTTCTCCCATTCTGAAGGCTGTCTTTTCACCTTGCTTATAATTTTCTTTGTTGTGCAGAAGTTTTTAATTTTAATTAGAGGACCAGGATCTTTAAAGAGCGTGAACTTGGGGACCAAATTTCCACATATCAGTCATAGCTTTGAGTAATCTTGGAAATGTTCCTCCTTTTTGTGCCCCAGTTTCATCTCCAGTACTCTTGCCTGGAAAAATCCCATGGATGGAGGAACCTGGTATACAGTCCATGGGGTTGCAAAGAGTTGAACATGACTGAGTAACTTCACTTTCTTTCACTTTCTTCATCTGAATGGGCATAATGATAACATCTACTATTATCTTGAGGAGTAATTGAATACATGTAAATTATTAGTATAGTGCCTGGGCCTGCTAGGTATTCTTATGGTAAAATAATTTAGTTCATTAGCTAAATTAGCATACTAAGTAATGTAGGTCAGAAAGAGAAAGACAAATACCAGATGATATCACTCATATGTGGAATCTAAAATATGAACTTGTCTATGAAACAGAAACAGACATAAAGAACAGACTTGTGGTTGCCAAGGGGGAGGGGTGGAGGAGGAATGGATTGGGAGTTTGGAATTAGCAGATGCAAGGTGTTATATATAGGATGGATAAACAACAAGGTCCTACTGTATAGCACAGGGAACTATATTCAGTGTCTTATGATAAATCATAATGGAAAGAATATTTTAAAAAATGTATATGTAACTGAATCACTTTGCTGTATAGCCAAAATTAAGAGAACATTGAATATCAACTATATTTCAGCAAAATAAATTTAAAAATGACTTAGCTCAGAAATAAGTAAAGATATAACTGTGCGAGAAATCTCCTCTGTTGGATAAATTAAGGTATATAAAATCATAAGTAACATTTACATAGTTTATCATGTTTGTAAGAAAAAACTTTTTCAAATCCTGGGTTGAGAAGATTCCCTGGAGAAGGCAATGGTGGCGGCCTACTCCAGTATTCTTGCCTGGGAAATCCCAAGCACAGAGGAGGCTGACAGGCTTCAGGCCAGGAGGTCGCAGAATAGGACACCACTGAATCCGTATGCACATTCTACTTAGGCTTCAATATCTACCCTGGAAACTAGATATTTTGTTGCTGTTATTATAAAGATGGGGAAACTAAAGCCTGGACAGTTGAAGTGATATACCCTGAAAAACATGTTTGCTATAAGCATTTGATATTTTTCCCCTTATGGTGAATAAAGGAATATTTTATAACTGAACATTTTTCTCGTTTTCTTTTGGGTTGCTAGGAGGCCCAGAGCTAGTTTTTTAGCTCATATATGTTAGTTCTTGTATAGTACTTATCGGTCTGGACAGCTATGTTAGATTTTCTGTCCTGTTCTTGATTTTTCTATTCTAATTTGCATTTTCTCTGATTCTGATTCTGAAAATTTATGCCTCATTTTATTATTTGGAATTCTGTCTAATCTGACTCATATACATTTTGGAAAACTTTGAGCCATAAGCAAATAAATTGATTTGTGACTGCAAGACTAGTAACATTTAGATCTTGGTGTGTGCTCTTTTGACTTTGTGGGAAGTCACATTTATTTAGCATCTAGTATGTCCTGGTACTTTAAATGCATAATTGTATGCAGTCCCCACATAAGCTGGTGTGAAGTAGCTCGATTGCTGCTGTCTTTATTTTCAGAGGAAGATACTGAAGCTTATAAAAGTATTAAGACTTTTCCAAGGTTAATAAATGTTCTAATTTCTGATTTTGTAAATTGTTAATAATTTAAACAAAAGCATGTACTTCCTCTTCTAAAGCCAGATCTTCGTATCCATCTCCCCACCCTTTCCTTTCCCCCACAGCACCGCTTGCCCTTCCCCCGCCACCATAGGCTTTTCCTATTATGGCTTTGCCAAGAACAAAATTGCCATTTCAACTATCTGCCACTTAAGCTATTTATCATTTTTTAGTTAAAATAATACTTAGTATTACAGTAGGAACACAAATATTTGACAAAGATGGTCCCCGGCTTACAGGATCCTTAGTAGACTTTCAGGGTTTCCCAGAGCACTGTTCTTTGTGCCACTGTTGTACACTTGCCCAGGACGCCTTCTAGAAAGAGACTGAATAAAGGGAAACTCAGAGACTGGTGTTCCAAGGGTGAGCTGGCATGCAAATCTATGTATGCTTCCTGATCCTGGCCTGTCTCTTTTTTTTTTCCTTTAAGATTTATTTATTGGCTCTGGTGGGTCTTTGTAGCTGCGCTCAGACTTTCTCTAGCTGCAGTGAGTGGGGGCTGCTCTTCCTTCCGGGGCGTAGGCTTCCCGTTGTGGTGGCTTCTCTTGCGGAGCTTGGTCTCTAAGGCACTCGGGCTCAGTAGCTGTGGTGCGTGGGCTTAGTTGCTCTGAGGCATGTAGGATCTCCCTGGACCAAGGATTGAACCCACGTCCCCTGCATTGGTAGGTGGATTCTTAACCACTGGACCGTCAGGGACGATCTTCCTGTTTCTTTAGTTAGTTAGTGTTAGTTTCTCAGTCGTGCCTGACTCTTTGCGACCCCATGGACTGCAGCCCACCAGGCTCTGTCCGTGAGATTTTCCAGCAAGGATACTGGAGTGGGTTGTCATTTCCTTCTCCAGGGAATCTTTCCAACCCAGGGATCGAAGCCGGGTCTCCTGCACTGCAGGCAGATTCTTTACCGACTGAGCTAGGAGGGAAGCAGGACTTGAAGACTGTCACGCAGATTGGCTCCTGTCAATATATCTCCTGGTGATTCAAAACTGCTCCTCTTAATTGCCAGCCAGCAACAAGTGTGGTGAAGTCCTATGTTGATGGGATTAAGGTTGAACAGAAAGTTTCTTGCCATTGTGACCTAGATCTATGTCACAGGAAGTGCTGGAAGCATCATTAGGTGTTGGTCTGTATGGTGTTTCCCAGAGAGTGGGGTTACACAGACTTCAGTCATTTGATTACCACGATTTTTGCTTATCCTCATCTTTACTTTGTATGCTGTGCTGTGCTTAGTTGCTGAGTCATGTCCGACTCTTTGCGATCTCATGGACTGTAACCCGCCAGACTCCTCTGTCCATGGGGATTCCAGGCACGAATACTGGAGTGGGTTGCCATTTCTTTCTCCAGGGGATCTTCCCAACCCAGTGATCGAACCCAGATCTCCTGCATTGCAGGTGGATTCTTTACTGTCTGAGCCACAAGGAAACCCAAGAATACAGGAGTGGGTAGCCTATCCCTTCTCCAGGGGAACTTCCTGACCCAGGAATTACACAGGGGCCTCCTGCATTGCGTGTAGATTATTTATCAGCTGAGCTACCAGGGAACGCCCATCTTTATTATACATACATACACACATCACTCAGTCATGTCCAGCTGTTTGTGATCCCATGGACTGTAGCCCACCACGCTCCTCTGTCCATGGAATTCTCCAGACAAGAATACTGGAGTGGGTTGCCATTTCCTTCTCCAGAGTATCTTTCCAACCCAGGGATTGAACCCAGGTCTCCTGCATTGCAGGTGGACTCTTTACTGTCTGAGCCACCAGGGATATATATCTTTACTGTAATTTATTTCAGTGTTCTTCAATGACAGTTTTACTTAAATACATTATTTTAAAAAGAAACTTTTAGTTTCTGCCATTAATGAGAGAACAGTTTCACTTACTATAATAGAAGATCATCTTAGAACTAATACAATGACAAGCAGAGCATACTATCAAATTCTTTGCAGACACAGGGATTGGGAATTAGGAGGTCTGTCATTTATTTATTTTTTTAAAAAATTATTCTTTTGCTTTTATTTTTTATTGGAGTATAGTTGCTTTAAAATGTTGTGTTAGTTTCTGCTGTCATTTATTTCTAACAGTCACATAAACTACTATGTAAACTATTGAACAGCATGCGAGAACTCTAACTTCTTGTGCCATCCCTTTCCCCATTTGAAAAAGCTTCAAAGCCATTTACCTTTTTCATCATAGGCCATTATCTGTGAGGAAAAGCAGAGAGTTCCCTTTGCCAATTGCAAGATGTAACTGGAGACTGTAGGGCATTAGACTGTGGAGGGAAGGGACTAATAGAGGTTTGAAACTACAAGGAAGGGATCAGTAGCTGACACAGTGCTGAGACAAAAGGGTACCAAGTGAATCCCACTTGCAGATTTTGTGTAGTAGGACCCATAAAGAAAAGCAAAAACCGTGTCAGTTTAGAACAAAGGGCTTAGAAGCTGTTCAAAGGAGGAGAAATATCACAGCAGTAGAGAAATTTAAAATGGAAGAAGAAAAGATGAAAAATGTTCTCAGGGGTAAACGTGAAAAGTCCTGATTCCTAAGCAAAATTCTGCTTCCAATGATCATTCCAGATTAATCTCTTGCTTTTGGAAATATATACATATCCTGAAAGGTTTCTTTACATTTTTATGGGCTTATAAAATACTACATGAGTTGCTATGGTGGTAGCTACACTTGTGGGTGTTATTTGTCACTGGATAACCAAAGAAAGGCCTAGAAGTATCTCAGGAAATGTATGTAGATCATATTCTAAATATAATTTGTTCTTCAATAAAATTCAAATAAATCATCTATTGCCCAAATATAGGGATTATTTTATGAGAGCCCTGATTAAAATGCCATTGGGAATGAGTTTCAGACATATTCAGTCAATGATTCAGCTGCCAAGAATGAAAGCACTTAACTTGGTTAAACCTTGGATAACTTGTCATGGAAGAGGAAAGCTGTGATTGATTTTGGAAGAAATATATAGAGAAAAAATGAAAACTGCTAGTTAGATCGGAGAAGGCAATGGCAACCCACTCCAGTAACTCTTGCCTGGAA
Source organism: Neotragus pygmaeus (assembly GCA_006410875.1). NCBI lineage: Eukaryota > Metazoa > Chordata > Mammalia > Artiodactyla > Bovidae > Neotragus > Neotragus pygmaeus. Next base: position 396,358 of record SJYV01018906.1, on the reverse strand, counting down.
AATCCCGTGGATGAAGGAGCCTGGTAGGCTGCAGTCCATGGGGTCGCTAAGAGTCGGGCACGACTGAGAGACTTCACTTTCACTTTTCACTTTAATGGATTGGAGAAGGAAATGGCAACCCACTCCAGTGTTCTTGCCTGGAGAATCCCAGAGATGGTGGAGCCTGGTGGGCTGCCGTCTAAGGGGTCGCACAGAGTCGGACACGACTGAAGTGACTTAGCAGCAGCAGCAGCAGCTAGTTAGATATTATAACAATTCTATGAACTGGGTTGAGAATAAAGAATATTTATAAATTATTGTAAAAGAGAAAAAGCTGCAAAGATGACACAACAGCGACGGAAAGCATTAGAAAAACTTTTAACCAGCTGAGCAAGATTTGGGTGTGATGATAATAATGTTAAGAATAAGTGGAATAAGCTATCACCCTTGAGTACTTTATTACAGAGCAGTGCTGCTGTGAGTATTTGAGCAGCTGCATACCTCCATTTAGTGTGAATCTTGGGAACAGTTAAGTACATGTTACCTTAAGATTAAATTGCTTCCTAGAAAGCCAAATGACAGTTCAAAAACTTTTCTGTGACTAGCGTTTTTTGAATCCTGCAGCAAAGAAAGAGATGAAGAAATAAATCCGATTTCTTTTTTATTTTATTTCATCTTATTTTTGGCTGTGCTGGGTCTTCATGGCCGTTCTGGGCCTTCACTGCTGTCCACATGCTTTCTCTAGTTGCAGCGAGTGAGGGCTACTCTCTAGTTGTGGAGGGTGGGCTTCTCATTGCAGCGGCTTCTTTTGTTGCGGAGCATAAGCTCTGGGGCGTGTGGGCTCAGTAGTCATCGCTCCTGGGCTTAGTTGCCTGCAGCAAGTGGAATTTTCCCAGATCAGGGATTGGGATGTGCCCTGCATTGGCAGGCGGATTCTTAGCCACTGGACCACCAGGGAAGTCCCCATTTCTCTTTTTTCTTCTCTGCAGAGCAAGAAAAATCCACTGTTTCCCCATCAATTTACATCCCATAGCTATAAATGCGATCATAGACTCACATCATTTTGAAGGGGCAAAGACTCTCTTGGGAAATGTGGGGGCTTTCAAAAACATCTGCCTCTTCAGACTAAAAGATGGAATGTGAGCTCAGGATCTCAGTATGATTGAATTTAGTCTTAAATTCAACATTTTCAAGATGATAGTTGACTTTTCCTGCCTTCTGGAGGTGTCCACCTGTCGTTATTGGTTGTCACCACCTCCTCAGGATGAATAGCCTTGATGTTGAGTAGGTTCTCCTTCACATATTAGCAGTTTTGACTCAGTTTTCTCAAAAATACGGGTATAAGCTTGGAAGCTCCTCATTTCCAAAAGTTCTCTAACATAGAATCGTATGCACTTGGTGTTAGAGATATCTAAGTCAAATATATAAAGCTAAGTCTTGTCAAAGTAAACTGGCATCAGGACAGATGAGAAGACTTCTACCATAACCACGGTCATAAAAAATTCTGACTTTTCCTGGATATGTTAGCAAGTGACCTATGAATGGCTTTTTGTCTCTAAAAACTTGTGGATACCCTTAAGGATCATTGGTGTTTCACTTGAGGAGACTTTTGGGTCATACTTATTTTATTGAATTTGACATATATTCTAAAAAGCATACAAATTTAAGAGCATATATATCTTGATGAAATTTTACAAAATGAATAGGACCCAGATCAAGAAACAGGATACTGTTAGAATTTTAGAAATTCCCATTATGCCCACTTTCAGTTACTCCCCAACAAGTAACAACTATCCTTATTTCTAACACCAAAGACTGGTTTTGCCTATGTTTGAACCTTTATATAAACCAAATTATACAATACATACTTTCATGTTCAATTATGTTGTGAGATTCATTCATGTTGTTGCATGTTACTCATTGCTGAATAATATTCCATTCAGGAATAGATCACAATTTATTTATCAGTTCTACTGTTGGAGGACAGATGGACACCATTTTGATCACTTACTGAACAAACTTGGCACAGAAATTTGACTTTTGGACTTAGAGGAAACATTTCTAAAGTTGTCTTAGATGTGATATTGTTGAGGAAGGCTTAGATGAAAGATAAGTTGTTAGCTAAGGAGGGATCCAGATTATTATCAAGGTTTGCTAGGTCTTCTTTAAGAAGTGAGGAATATTATTCATATATTGGAATTGAGGTCTTCCAAGCATAATCAAATATTCATACTCACACAATTTATAAGGTAATTTCCTATCTTTCCTCAAATGAAATTATGCATGTTTTAGAATTCTGTAAATTGCAGAGTCTGTTATCCATCATCATTACCCTGAAAAAGCCAGAAACTATCACTATTTATGTCTAAAAAGAATACCAAGATCTCTTCTAGGGAGGATAAAGGCCTGATAACTTTTTTTTTCACTTTTTAAATTTTTTGTTATTTATTTATTTTTATTGAAGTATAGTAATGTGCAGTATTATATAAGTTACAGGTATATGATATAGTGATTCACAATTTTTAAAGGTTATACTCTTTTGATAACTAATCTCATCATCATTTCTTTCCCCGTGAAAGGTCCAACTCTTATGATTCTTTTGCAGAAAAACTAAATAAATCAATGTATTTTTCTTATTTGGTTACACTGTTGACCCACTTTTTCTCATGGTATAAACTCAAGATGTTGAGTGATTTTCTACGATTTCACCCTCCTTTTATTCTACCTGGGTTTCTAGTTTTGAAATTTAAATTTCAAAGTTCTGTTTTCCATACATGGCTCTGATACTTTGATTAAGTTTGAGTCTGAAATTTTGTTCCATGCTGATCTCCTCTGGGTCTTTCTTTATTTAAAATTTTTTTTTCAATGCTTATCTCAACTGAATTTACCTTGGTTCTAAGTCCTGATAACTCTTTATAAAGGTATTGTTGTCTTTATATTTAGTCTCCAAAAGTCTGGGCTTTCATTATAAAAGCTTTCATTGGGGAAGGATGCTCTCCGGCATCATGTATAGGCTTCTTTTAATACAGCTAACAGACTGGTTCCATATAGGAAAAGGAGTATGTCAAGGCTGTATATTGTCACCCTGCTTATTTAACTTATATGCAGAGGACATCAAGAGAAACGCTGGACTGGAAGAAACACAAGCTGGAATCAAGATTGCCGGGAGAAATATCAATAACCTCAGA
>SJYV01018906.1:354286-393169 GCA_006410875.1 Neotragus pygmaeus | reverse complement strand
AAAAAAAAAAAAAAATCTGCCTGCCAATGCAGGAGACATGAGTTCGATGCCTGGTCTGGGAAGATCCCACATGTCAAGGAGCAACTAAGCCCCTGCGCCACAACCACTGAACCTGTGCTCTATATCTGGGAGCCACAGCTACTGAAGCCTGTGTGCTCTAGAGCCTGTGCTCTGCAGGGAAAGAAGCCGCTGCGATGAGAAGCACAGGCCCTGTAGCAAACAATACCCCTCACTTGCCACAACCAGAGAAAAGCCCATGAAGCAATGAAGCCCTAACACAGCCATAAAAATTTTTTTAAAAAACACAGCTCTAGTGACAGGGTGATTGATCATGGATGAGCACATGAATCTGAACTAGGAGAAATGTAACTGTGGAGGGTTCATTACAGCTGAGCCACCAGGGATGCCCAGTTAACACCCTTAATCATAATATCAGTGTTTACAGAAAAGCCTCCGTAGTTCCCCTTGACACAGTTAGTAAACAGAAGCTTTGTGTGGCTGTGAGAAGCACAGACAGTTGACTACTCATCAGACTTCATTTCTCTCCCTATTAGGCACTGGGAAACAGTACTGAACACTTCCCTTTAAGTAAGCCTTTGGTTTTTATTTTTATTTTTGGAACAATCTGTAAGTGAGACGACTTTAGATAGAATTAGTGCCTCCTTTCCTCCCTTCCTCCCTTCCCTCCGATTAGATCCCCCTTTCTACCCATTCTTCTCCCTTATGGAGTCCCTGGAGGGCCAGGAGGCAGCTGGTATGGCAGGCAGATCAATTACACACAGGGACATTGAGCCAACAAGTACATACAATTTCTTACTGTTGGAGAAGGGATTTACAAGTACGGAAGGAGAGAGGCTGAAGAGAACCCCAAGGCACTGGATCGCAACTGAAAGTATTGAGTGCATGAAATAATAAGTTCAAAAAATAGATACCCTGAGAGGTAGAGAAATACAGTTGTTTGTGGAGTCTATATGTTCGTGTGTCTGTGGGTACACATGCATTTATTTCGTAGTTTGAGTCTCTGCCGTAGAAACAATAGAAACAATAGCCCGGTGGAAATAAATGTTCTGAGTGCCCAGATCTTGGTTTCCATATATCAACATCCACTGAAAGGAACCAGAGCTTGTAAACAGCTGGCTCTAGGGTTGAAGCAGAGGAAGTACAAGATGAGAGTGGTTGCCTGTTGCTCAAGAAAGTGAGGAAATACACAAGTGTCCTTTGGACACTTGTCAAAGGACAGAGAGGCCAGCTTGAAGGGGGTCTCTACTGGCCGAATCTGTATCATTTTACGAATCAAAGTAAGTAGTGATAGTAACACATTGTTGTTGTTTGTGGTTTAGTCACTAAGTCATATCCCACTCTTTACAACCCTGTGGACTCTAGCTCGCCAGTCTCCTCACTCCATGGGATTTCCCAGGCAATAATACTGGAGTGGGTTGCCATTTCCTTCTCCAAGGGATCTTCCCAACCCAGGGCTTGAATCCTCATCTCTTGTGTCTTCTGTATTGACAGACAGATTCATTACTGCTGAGCCACCAGGGAAGCCCAGTAATAGATGACAAAACATTAAATACAATAGGAATTCACAGGACTTCCCTGGTGGTCCAGTCTAAGACTCCATGCTCCCAATGCAGGGACCTGGGTTCAGTCCCTGGTCAGGGAACTAGATCCCACATGCCCCAACTAAAGATCCTGAGCCCAGTAACAAAGATCCCATGTGCTGCAGCCAAGACTCAGCACAGCCAAAGAAATTAAAATAAAAAAGAAAGGAATCACTTGTCCATAGACAGGTGAATAAGTATACAGGGAGAAGGGAAAGATTTCCTTACAGTAGAATGTTAAATTTTCTATAAATCTGAAATCTGGACTTTTGGCCTCTGAGGGAGAGGGAGAGGGTGGGATGATTTGGGAGAATGGCATTGAAGCATGTATACTATCATGTAAGAAATGAGGCGCCGGTCTACATTCGATGCAGGATGCAGGATGCTTGGGGCTGGTGCGCGGGTATGATCCAGGGAGATGTTGTGGGGTGGGAGGTGGGAGGGGGAGTCAGGATTGGGAGCTCGTGTATACCTGTGGTGGATTCATGTCGATGTATGGCAAAGCCAATAGAGTATTGTAAAGTAAAATAAAGTATTTTTTAAAAAAAGAAATGAGGAAACAAACAAACAAAAAAACTGAAATTATTTCCAAAAAGGTGACTATGCACTGTAAGAAAACAGTGTTTTTAACACAGAGTTCCAAAACTGTACAGTTTAAAAAAGACAACAAAGTGAGCATCAGTAGGATTCCAAAAAACACAGTTGCAGAAAAACAACTCCTGGATGAGATAAAGGGGCATATTTTATTCTTTCAGAAGTGAGGGTCTTTATTCCCTTTGGATTGAGAGGTCCCAGAAGAGACTCTTCCCATGCAGCCCCGCAACGAACACTGGTAACCTGCTTTCAGCAAACATCACTCATAGCAAGAAAAAAAAATTTTTTTTGGTTGATGGTGTTTAGTTGCTAAGTTGTGTCTCACTCTTTGGACCCCCATGAACTGTAACCCTACCTGGCTCCTCTGTCCATGGGATTTCCCAGGCAAGAGTACTGGAGTGGGTTGCCATTTCCTTCTCTGGGAGATTGTCCCAAACCAGGGATCGAACGTGCATCTCCTGTATTGCCAGGCAGAATTTTTACCATTGAGCCTCTGGGAAGGGCTATATTATCATTTCCTTTTGCCAAATGAAGGAAAAGGCAAAATAAACATTGAGCTACTTATTTCTTAGAAAAGGAGAAGTTGTTGGGCTCCAAGTTGAAAAAAGCAGAACAGAGAGAAAAAGAGACAGAAAGACAGAGAGAGGAGAGGGGAAGACCATTTTTGTTTGTGCCCTGAGGTATAAATATGAAGTCCGTGTTAGTTACAAGTCCTGCTCAGTATGGGTTTGGACCACTGGGGTTAAAGCTAGAAGAAGTCTTCTGTCTCACCACTGGTGGGAGGCTCAGTTTGGTGCTATGAGTTGCTGTAAAGAGGAAGACAAGCATGAGCTTCAAGCTGGCGGTGGCCCAATGCCTGTAGACTGCACACTGTCAGGCAGAGGTCCACTGCCTGGGGTGTAAATGCAGGCAAACTCTCGTCCCTGTTTATCGCCCCAGCCCCACTCTCTCCATGTTAGGTGCCAGCTGCCCTGGATGACTTGCATTCTAGAATATGACTGGAGGAATCAGGCTCCCTGACTTCAGATTATTATCCCACAAAGTTACAGTAATCAAGATAGTATGGTACTGGCCCAAAAACCGAAATACAGATCAATGGAACAGGATGGGAAGCCCAGAGATAAACCTATACACCTATAGTCACCTAATCTATGACAAGGGAGACAAGAATATACAGTGGAGAAAAGACGGCCTTTTCGCCTTTTCAATAAGTGTTGCTGGGAAAACTGGACAGCCATGTGTGAAAGAATGAGATCAGAATACTCCCTAATATCATACACAAAAATAAGCTCAAAATGGATAAAGAGCTAAATGTAAGGTCAGACACTATGAAACTCTTACAGGGAAACAAAGGCAGAACATTCTTTGACATAAATGGCAGCTAGATCTCTTTTGATCCACCTCCTAAAGTAATGAAAAAAGAATATGATATATTATCATCACCTTCTTCAGAAGGTAGTATTCTTGTCTTATCCTTCTCAGTATCTAAAATTCTCTCCTTGAAACTTCCTGCTGGCCAGGACTTCCAGAATAAAGAGTTACTGCATGCCTCCGTGTGTTTTCGAATAATATTTGCTCTGTCTTCTTTATTGCCAAGGGCCACCATCCATCTCAACAGACTGTGCTCGTTCTATTGACCGTCACCATGGCACTGAGATACTCGCCTGCCAGACTGTGAGCTCATGTGGAACCCTGCACCTCTTATGGTACTTATCACACCTTCGATTATTTAATGTGCATCTTTTCCTTGAGCTCTACGAAAGCAATGACTGTCTTGTTTACTACTCTGTGTTTAGGCTTAGCACAATGCCTGGGAATGATAGATTTTCAGTAAATTCAGTTTTGACCAAATTTTCTAGACCTACTTAGGAGTCAGTTCTTACACTGTCCCACATTGTTGGTGGTTTAGCTCCAAATGCCAAGCTTTTCCAGTCTGCTCTGCCACCTGGAGAAACTGTGACCTATTTGGCTGTGTTCTGTGGTTGGATGGTGACAAAGATGGCATCCGAGATAAGATTTTGGTTACCCGAACCATTACTCTATTTTCAAAACAAGACTTCTAGAAAGTAACCCTGTGATTCTTTTTAAGGTTGCAAAGGATGCTTGCCAAGAGATTCAATCTGATCAAAAGGAGTTAAAGCTCCTCGGTGACTCAGCAAGTAAAGAACCCGCCTGCGATGCAGGAGACACAGGAGACGCGGGTTCAATCCCTGGGTTGGGAAGATTCCTTGGAGAAGGAAATGGCAACTCCCTCTAGTATTCTTGCCTGGAAAAATCCCATGAACAAAGGAGCCTGGCAGGCTACAATCCATGGGATGGCAAAGAGTCAGACATGCCTGAGCAACTAAGCGCAGCACAGCACTATAGTTAATAAGAAAGACTGTATTATATACTTGAAGTTTTCTAACAGAATAATCTTAAATGTTTTCACCACAAAAAAGAAATGGTAATTGTGTGACCCGATGGACGTGTTAGCTAAAGCTATGCTGGTAATTATAGTGGAGTGTATAAGGGTATTAATTCAATAGATTGTGCATCTTAAAGTTACGCAATCTTATATGTCAATTATATCTGAAGAAAGCTGGGAAAAATACTGTAACTGTTGTTGTGCAGCAAGGAAACATTAAACATAAAAATCTATAAACACCATCGCAAGATATTTAAAAAATGTATCTATTCTGCTGATGATTTAGAAAAGGTTATGCGATGGCTTTTAAAAAATGAATAAGTTACTAGGCTGTAATGTATGAACTTTCACTGCTTTCATGTTCACTAGATGCTTTTGGCAGGAGAAGGCAATGGCACCCCACTCCAGTACTCTTGCCTGGAAAATCCCACGGATGGAGGACTCCGGTGGGCTGCAGCCATGGGGTCGCTGAGAGTCAGACACAACTGAGCGACTTCACTTTCACTTTTCACTTTCATGCATTGGAGAAGGAAATGGCAACCTACTCCAGTGTTCTCGCCTGGAGAATCCCAGGGACAGGGGAGCCTGGTGGGCTGCCATCTATGGGGTCACACAGAGTTGGACACGACTGAAGCGATGCAGCAGCAGCAGGTACTTTTGGCAGATACTTATATGAGAAGGGACATATAATATGCTTTCAGGCTGGTATTTCAGTTAATAGTGTTTATAGCTCCTTTTAGTAATGTAGAAGGTAAATGTGATTGGCAGGGAAAGTATAATCACAGCCAGAGGATACTTTAAATAAGAAAAATATATATACATAAAAACAGATGTATAGAACAGTCTTTTGGACTATGTAGGGGAGGGTGAGAGGGTGGGATGATTTGGGAGAATGGTATTGAAACATGTATAATATCATATGTGAAACGAATAGCCAGTCCAGGTTCAATGCATGATACAGGGTGCTGAGGGCTGGTGCACTGGGATGATCCAGAGGGAGGGGATGGGGAAGGAGGTGAGAGGGGGTTTCAGGATGGGGAACACATGTACACCCATGGTGGATTCATGTCAATGTATGGCAAAACCAATACAATATTGTGAAGTAATTAGCCTCCAATTAAAATAAATTATATTAAGAAAAATAGTTAATGGAGGACTTCCCTGGCGATCCAGTGGTTAAGACTCCTCCTTCCTAATGCAAGGGTTGAGGGTTCAATCCCTGGTCAAGGAACTAAGATCCTGCATGCTCCAGTGGCCAAAATAAAATAAAATTAAAGTTAAACAGTTAATGGAGTAAAATCTCTTTGTAGTTACACTGCCTGGAAGTCTTCTATATAAAACATATTTTCAGCCAGTTTTACAAAGTATTATAGATTATTATTCAGAAAATATTTACTCTACCCTTCTCCATCCATTGACTTTACTCTCTTTCCACTGGACTTGGTCAAAAGTCTTCCACTGGCTGATTCAATACGTTGAAGGTCATAGCCTGCCAGTTCCGAGTACAAGTTAAGAAATGCTATGGTTACTGTTCTTACATTTGGTCTCCTACCATCTGCCACGCTCTAGGTAATCATTGGTCATTTAGCCTGAGTTCTAGAAGAAGAGAGGCACAACTGATCCCAACCTTCAGCCTGGAGCTAAGTCTGGATAACTTAGTCAAATGTATCTGAACCAGAACTGACTTGTGGACCTGAGAGTGAGAAATGAGTGTTTGTGATTGTAAGCCACTGAGACGTGGGGCTTGTTTGTGATGCAGTATTATCACAGCAAAACTTGAGGAATACATTTCCCCAAACTTAACGGCATCTTTTCTTTCTTTCTTTTTAGTTTTGGCTGTGCTTGGTCTTCGCTGCTGCACGCGGGCTTTCTCTAGTTACAGCTGGCGGGGGCTACTCTCGAATTGCAGTACTTGGGCTTCTCATTGCAGTGACTTCTCATTGCAAAGCGTGGGCTGTAGGGCCAGTGGGCTCAGGAGCTGGGCTGCACCTGCTTAGTTGCCCTGCGGCACGTGGGATCCTCCCAGACCAGGGATCGAATCTGTGTCCCCTGCACCGGCAGGTGGATTCTTAACCACTGGATCACCAGGGAAGTCCCCAGAGTATCATTTCTATTTTTACTAAAAACAAAAAAGAAAACCAACCAACCAACCAACACAAAAAACCCAGAGTACTTGTTCCCTTTGTTAGTTCTTTAAATTCACACATGACCTATAAAATATTAGTCAGACGTCATGCTGGATACTGTTGGCCCCTCCAAAAGCACGCTCCATTCTCTCCCACCCTTAAAGGCTCTGTGCTTTAAGAGGCTTAAGGTCAGGTTTGGCCAACGGGGAGCTTTGACAGAAGAGCAGAAGGAGGGGCTTCCCGGGTGGTTCAGTAGTTAAGACTTCACCTTCCAATGCAGGAGGTGTGAGTTCAAACCCTGGTCTGGGAGCTAAGATCCCACATGCCTCGTGGACGAAAAAAACCAAAACATTAAAAAAAAAAAAAGAAGAAGATGAGATAGTGTAACAAATTCAATAAAGACTTTAAAAATGGTCCACATCAAAAAAGAAAAGGGGTGGGGCAGAAGGAACAGAGTGGGAGTGGAAACATTTAGTTCCTGAACGCCCTCCCTGTTGGGTCCTGGAGACTGGCTGCGGCCAGTGGTCAAAGGTCATAGCCTCATCCAGGCTGCCCTGTCTGTCTGCATCTCAGTCATAGGTCGCTCCTTTTGTCCATGCGGGCCTTTGGGTGGTGAGACTCTGGTCACTCGCACTGTCCCTGTGGTTTCCTTGTAGCCTGCCTCACCTCCGCAAATAGCCCCTTCTTCAACTTCCGTCAAACGGCTCCGTCTGAGTGTGCCATCTGTTTCCTGCTGTGATCCGGACGATACACGTTCCTTGGTTAAATTTTATAAAAAGTATTTACTAAGTGGCAGAAGTTCAGTTTAATTTGGCATTCTGACTGACATGCTTTGTACCAAAAAAAAAAAACTGAAGCCTACCTATGCGAGAATTGTGCATGGGTTCCCAGCCTTGTTTTATTTTCCCCTGGAGACTCATTTTGTATTTGCTCAGGCTCATTTCCAGGGCACTCTTTTTTGTCAGGCACCTTGATTTTTACTCCCAGCTTCAAAGTTTTATGCTAATTAAGAAAATCATAGATTTTCCCTGTAATTCTCTCCGTAAATGCTAGACTAACTTGACTTTTTAACTTCTTCTCAGGATTCAGTACATGAGAAAGAGAAGTGAAAAGAGAGTGGAAAAGGTAGAATTCTCCTCTTAACTCTCTAAAAGAATTAGTTTCATCGTAATGACTTTTTCCCCCAGTAATAGGCAATCCTGTTCTCCTAGGCTGCTGATCAGCTGTGAGAACTTAGGGAGCATATTCGTTCTTTCTATACCCCAGTTTTTTCAGGACAGTATGTCCAAGTCAGGACTTTAGAGTATCTATTTTCAGGTTCACTGTGTGAATTTAATACAATGGATGTAGAAGGATTTAGCAGTAATGAGCCTGTGTTGGGACCCAAGAAATGTCCATATACTTTTTCTTCCAACTGCATATTTTCTTCCAAATGCATTCCACATGCTTTTCAGGTTTATTCTGTCCTTCTGTAACTGGTTTTCAGGAAGTCTGGGTACTTGGTGAACTTCCTTTTCTTTTTTCCTTACTTAAAAATTTTTTTTAATTGTGGAAAAATATGAGTTAACAGTTACCCCCTTAAACATTTTTAAGAAAAGAGGTTCAGTACTGTAAAGTATATTCACATTGTTTTACAACCAGTCTCCAGAACCATTTCATCTCACAGATCTGAAATTCTATACCAATTAAATAACAATTGCCCATATGCTTCTTCCCCACCTGGCAACTGTGACTATACTTCCCTCCTGCCAAGTCATAGTTTTGTTTTTTTTCTCATCAGAGTTTTTTTTTTTTTAATTGAACTATAGTTGATTTAGAATGTTGTATTAGTTTCAGGTGTACAGCATAGTGATTCAATTATAGTATATAACCAAATATATATCTTTGTACACACACATATATAAACATATGGTTACTTTGGTAACCATAAGTTTGTTTTCTTTTTTTAATTTTTAAAAATTAAAAAAAAATTTGTCCACACCTCACAACATGTGAAATCATAGTTCCTGGACCAGGAATCGAACCCATACCCCCTGCAGTGGAAGCATGGAGTCTTGACCACTGGATTTCCAGGGAAGTCCAAGTTTGTTTTCTATGTCTGTGGGTCTATTTCTGTTTTGTAAATAAATTCATTTGTATCTTTTTTTGGATTCTACATATAAGCAATATCCTGTGATATCTACACTTTACTTTCTGTTTCTGTAAATGTGACTATTCTAGATATCTTAGGTAAGTGAAATCATGCAGTTTTTCGTTTTCTTCCTCTGGCTTTTTTCACTTACAATAATGTCCTCAAGTCTCATCCATGTTGTAGCATGTGTTGGAATTTCCTTTGGTGATCTTCCGCTTAAAAATGAATTTTCTAATAAATACCAAAATCCCTGGGTGTCATTTAATGTCACATTTCTCTACATGTCGAAGTTGCCCCAGCACTACATATTACCATTGTGAAACTGCAAAAGTTGTAATCTATTCTTAGAACGTATCTTCTAGTCACTAGTATTCTCCTTATGAATAGCCCCTTTTGTTTGATCAGTGTCCACATGGGGATATTTATTACCTTGAATCAGCCAACATTCTCTCCTCTGTCACAACACCTTGTTCAAAATTGTTTTATGAACTTTAATGGGCAAAAAGGAATGCTGTACAAAAGTATATTTCACACCTTAACCATGTAGATCCTCCATTGATTCTGGAATTCCTGAGCAATTTTAATTTAAAATGTGCCTTTTCTACACCCATTCCTCCTGTGACTAGATTTCTTTCCAGGCTCCACTTCAAGGCTAGCTTTCCGTGTTCTTTCTTCCCATTTGGAATGCACAGCTTCCCAGAGTTCCTGGAACTCTTCTGAACGTAGTGATTAGGGTCTCCTCTAAGACTTTTGCTGAATGTAGATGCCACTGCTCACTGCCCCAGAGCCCACTCCTGGGAATCAGGCACGAGGCAGGCTTGGTGGTTAGCATAAAAAATTCTCTGAGTCAACCTACGGCAACTATTATTCAATCTTTTGGTTGTTGGAATGATTTCTTTTCTCCCTCTGTTCCATGAGGTAGTGGAGATGGGGTTTGGGGGAGGGGGATAACCCAGCTATGAAGAACACCCCAAATAGGGTCAACATTGGCCCCCTCTCCTAGTTTTACTGGAATATATTCATTGAATATAGCCTTGTATTAGTTTAGGATGTTGAACATAATGACTTGAAATATATATATATATAGTGAAATGATTACCACGGTAAATTTAGTTAGCATCCACCACCTCACATGATCATAATTTTTCCCCTTTTAGGATGAGAACTTTTAAGATTTACTCTCTTAGCAATTTTCAAATATAAAACAGTGTCATTAACTTTAGTCACCATGTTGTACACTACATCCCCAGAATGTATCTTATGACTAGAAGTCTGTACCATTTGACCGCCTTCTCCTATGCCCCACCTCCACCTCATGCCTCAACCACCTGTTTCTATGAGTTGGGCTTTTTAAGGTTCTACATATAGATGAGATTGTACAGTATTTTTATTTCTCCATCCTCCAAAATCACTGCAGATGGTGACTGCAGCCAGGGAATTAAAAGATGCTTACTCCTTGGAAGGAAAGTTGTGACCACCCTAGACAGCATATTAAAAAGCAGAGACATTACTTTGCCAACAGAGGTCCATCTAGTAAAGGCTATGGTTTTTCCAGTGGTCCTGTATGGATGTGAGAGTTGGACTATAACGAAAGCTGAGAACCAAAGAATTGATGCTTTTGAACTGTGGTGTTGGAGAAGACTCTTTGAGAGTCACTTGGACTGCAGGGAGATCCAACCAGTCCATCCTAAAGGAGATGAGTCCTGGGTGTTCATTGGAAGGACTGATGTTAAAGCTGAAACTCCAGTACTGTGGCTACCTGATGCAAAGAACTGACTCATTTGAAGAGACCCTGATGCTGGGAAAGATTGAGGGTGGGAGGAAAAGGGGGGACGACAGAAGATGAGATGGTCGGATGGCATCACTGACGCAATGGACATGAGTTTGGGTGGACTCTAGGAGTTGGTGATGGACAGGGAGGCCTGGCGTGCTGCAGTCCATGGGCTCGCAAAGAGTCAGACCTGACTGAATGACTGAAATGAAGTGAACTGAACTCATTTTAAGGTCCGTTTAGTCAAAGTTTTAGTTTTTCCAGTTGGAAACTGATGCCAAAGAATTGATGCTTTTAAACCGTGGTGTTGGAAAAGACTCTTGAGAGTCCCTTGGACAGCAAGGATATCCAACCAGTCCATCATAAAGAAAACTAGTCCTGAATATTCATTGGAAGGACTGATGCTTAAACTGGAACTCCAATACTTTGGCCACCTGATATGAAGAACTGACTTATTTGAAAAGACCCTGATGCTAGGAAAGATTGAAGGCGGGAGGAGAAGGGGACGACAGAGGATGAGATGGTTGGATGGCATCACTGACTCAATGGACATGAGTTTGAGTAAGCTCCGGGAGTTGCTGATGGACAGGGAAGCCTGGCATGCTGCAGTCCATGGGGTCGCAAAGGGTTGGATATGACTGAGCAACTGAACTGAAAATTTGTTAATGTTGTCACAAATGGCAGGATTTCCATTTTTTTTAATAGCTGAATAAGATATATATATATCTCACATTTTGCTTATCTATTCATCTGCTGATGGACACTTTGGTTGTTTCCAATATCTTGGCTGTTGTGAACAGTGCTGCTATGAACATAGGGGTGCATATATAATATCTCTTTGAGATAGTGATTTCATTTCCTTAAGACATATACCTAGAAGTAGGATTGCTGGATCATATGGTACTTCTATTTTTAACTTTTTCAGGAACCTTCAAGCTGTCTTCCACAGTGACTATATCAATTTACATTCCCACCAGTAACACACAAATTTTCCTTTTCTCTACATCCTTACCAATACTTGTTATCATTTATCTTTTTGATGACAATTGTTCTAACAGCTGTAAGGCCATATCTCATTGATTTTTGTTTCCTGATTGTTAGTCATGCTGAGCATTTTCTTGTACCTTTTGGCCATTTGTATATCTTTGTTGGGAATATGTCTATTCAGTTTTTGATCAGATTGTTCTTCTTGTATGTTGGAGTTGTATGAGTTCCTTATATATATTTGGATATTAACTCCTTATCAGATATATAATTTGCAAATATTTTCTCCTTTTATATCTTTTCATTTTGATGATTGTTTGCTGTAATCCCACTTCTTTTCTTTTTAAATTTTTTCTGACATGGACCCTTTTTCAAAGTCTTTATTGAATTTGTTACAATAGCATTTCTGTTTATGTTTTGGCTTTTTGGCTGTGAGGCATGTGGGATCTTAGCTCCTCAACCAGAGATTGAACCCAAACCCCTTGCACTGGAAGGTGAAGTCTCAACCACTGGACTGCCAGGGAAGTCATCCCACTTTTTTATTTTCATTTTTGTTGCTTTTGCTTTTGGTGTCATATCCAAAACCATCACCAAGACAGATATCCCAGGAGTTCCATGGTTTCAGGTCTTACATTTAAGTCTTTCATCCATTTCGAATTTAAGGGGAATGATGATCCAGCTGTAGAGAATTTTCCGAGTGGGGCCAACATTGCTTGTTGAAATATACCCAATATCTCTTATCATAGCTTTTCTTTGAAACATTTGCCAGTTTCAAAATTTCTTTTATTTATAAAAAACATTTCATGTTAGTGACCTTCAACCCTGGCTCTCTACTACATCCCCACTTTTTGTTTACTTTTAGGCATACCACAGATGGTATTTTCCTCCTCCAGAAATATTTACCCAAGTTCCATTCTATAGCTTTCACGTCTGTTAAAATTCATCTAAAACTCATCTACTTCAAGGATCTTTCCCTGATTAAAAGGTACTGCTCCCTATAGTAATCTATTTACAAGGAGGTGCATTACAGTTTATACAAGAGAATGATTCCTGAGACACTTGCAAATTACTTTCTTTATAGATACAGTATTTGAATGCACAGGCAAGTTCTGTGCTTACAAGAACTCTAGTATATTACTCTACAATGAAAATAAATACCTTTCAATTTCTCTGTTGTGTAAGAATGTATATATATGTATGTGCATATATATCTCTCTCTTAAATACAAGTGTTTGTATGCACATATAGTCTTAAAGTTAATTATGCATGTGCATGTGTGTTCAGTTGTGTCTGACTCTTTGTGACCCCATGGACAGAAGGCTTCTCTGTCCATGGGATTTAACAGGTAAGAATACTGGAGTGTGTTGCCATTTTACTACTCCAGGAGATCTTCCTGACCCAGGGATTGAATCCATGTCTTTTGCATCTCCTGCACTGGTAGATTCTTTACTACTGAGCCACCAGGGAAGCCTGAAGTTAATTATGTGTGTCTGTGCTTAGTCGCTCAGTCACTTCCAACTCTTTGCAACCCCATGGACTGCAGCATGCCAGGCTTCCCTGTCCTTCACTATCTCCTGGAATTTGCTCAAGCTCATGTTCATTGAGTCAGTGATGCCATCCAACCTTGTATGTAATGCTCTTGAGATAGACTACCTGCCTTGTGACTATTTTGGTTGTGATGGGTAGTTAAGTGCAAGGACTCTACTACTTTAAAAAAAATTATTTATATATTTGTCTGCATCAGATCTTAGCTACAGCCACCCTGGCTCTCTAGTTGTGGCACAAGGGCTTAGTTGCCCTGCAGCCTGTAGGATCTTATTGATAGTTCCTGAACCAGGGATTGAACCCGAGTTCCCTGCATTGGAAGGTGGATTCCTAACCACTGGACCACCAAGGAAGTCCCTCTATCACCTTTTTGTGTTCCTCAGAAGCAGATGGCATATTGCTCAGGCTACAGCGGACAGCTAACTCCATAAATTTATTGCTAACAATTGATTTTAATTTGGATTTCTAATTATGATTGGGGCCCAGAGGCTTATTTTCTACTTGTTTTTAAAACATCTTTATTGAAATATAATTGACATAGAGTAAGTTGCTATAAAGTACATACTTTAATGTTTTCATACACACATATATATACACACTTATCAATTATATCACAGTTAAGACAAGCAATATAAGCATTACTCAAAAAGTTTTCTGTGCCTCTTCGATTTTTAAAAATTAACTTTATTGGAATCACTTTTATAAAAATATGAATATATATTTGACTGCACCAGGTCTTAGTTGCTGCTTGCAGGATCTAGTTCTCTGACCTGGCCAAGAATCAAACCTTCGCCCCCTGCACTGAAAGTACAGTTTTAGCTATTGGACCACCAGAGAAGTCCCCTGTGCCTTTTTTGAATAGCCCTGTCCTCTTCTTCCTGCCCTTTACCCCACCCCCAGGGAAGTACTTATCTGTCTTCTGAAACTTCAGAGTTTTCTAGAATTTTCTATAAATGAATCACACAGTATGTGACATTTTTGTCTAGCTTTTTTCCCCCACACAGCATTCAGAAGTAAAGTTACCCTCCCCCCCACAAAAAAAAGAAGTGAAGTTACTATAAATACTCATGTACAAACTTTCATTTCTCTTAAGTGTATACCAACATGTAGAATAGCCGGGTTATACAGTACATATGTTTAACTTTTTAAGAAACTGTCAAAAGTTGGGTCTACTTCCCTACAGGCATCGTATCAATATTTGTTATTCTACATCCATACTCACACTTGGTATTGGCAATCTTTTTAGTTTTAGATATTTTAAATGTATGGGTCTTGATTTGCATTTTCTTTTTTAAATTCAAATCCTTTTCTCTTCCTTTTTATTTTTAAATATTTATTTATTTGGTTCCACCAGGTCTTAGTTGCAGTATGTGGGATCTAGTTCCCTGACTGAGGATCAAATTCAGGCCTCCTGCATTGGGAGCGTGGGGTCTTAGCCATTGTATCACCAGGACGTCCCTTGATTTACATTTTTTTAATGAGTGGTAACTTCAAGTGCTTGGCAGCCATCCATGTATCTTTGGTGAAGTGTCTGTTCAAATCTTTTGCTGTTTTTTTTTTTTTAATGGATTGTGTGTTTATTATCAAGCTATGAGAGTTTTTATATATTCTGGATACAGGTTCTTTATCAGGCATGTATGTTTTCGTGTTCTGTGGCTTATCTTCTCATTTTTCTTGACTGTTTTTCAGGAGCAGAAGATCTAAATTTTGATGAAGTTCAATTTACTAATTTTTTGTTTTATGGTTATGTTTTTAAGGCAGTGTCTGAGAAATCCTTGTTTAACCCAAGCTTACATAGATTTTTCTTCCATATTTTGTTCTAGAAAATTTATAGATTTAAGTTCCATTTAGCTCTATGACCCATTTTAATTTTATATGGTGGGGGTGTGGATCAAAGTGGGGCTTCCCAAGTGGCTTGGTGGAAAAGAATCACCTGCCAATTCAAGAAACACAGGAGACAAGGATTTGATCTGTGGGTCAGGAAGATTCCCTGGAGGAGGAAATGGCAACCCATTCCAGTATTCTTGCTTGAAAAATTCCATGGACAGATGAGCCTGGTGGGCTACAGTCCATGGGTCACAAAGAGTCAGACATGACGAACACTCTCACACAGACACACACACAGACACAGACACACACAGACACAGACACACACAGACACAGACACACACAGACACAGACAAACACACACACATACACACATCCCTGTAATAGGAAGACAAAAAATTTTTTTTAATGTTTATTTTCCCCCAGACTAAATCTTTTACTTTAATAGAGAGTGTGCCATTTTAGAGTAACATTCTTGAGAATTAAGAATGTCTCTGGCTTAATTTGCTTCTCCATAAGTCAATGCTTTAATGTTTTGCAATGACCTCATAGATATTTTTACCATTTAATTTGAATGCTATTGGGTTACATATTCTGAATTTATTTTTACACAATATCATCTCAGAAAAGATGTTGCTATAGATATATAGATATAATATTTCCATTTTCCCATTTGTAGTTTCACTTACACTGTTTAAAAACAAATTATCATGTAGAACATTTGAACATATTAATATCTGAATGTCTATATATAAATAAATGTTAAAGGTATTAACTCGTATAACTTCTTTTCTTGGCAGACATGCTGAAAGCATGTGATTACTTCAAAATATTAACTCAAGGAAAATTAAGGGACACCCAACTAGATTTTGCTGATTAAAATTTATATTTGTTTTTTGAGATCCACATGTTTTTATTTTCTGAATTTTTTTCCCTCCAGTTTTATTGGGATATAATTGACTCATAGCACTGGATAAGTTTAAAGTGTACAAGATAGTGGTTTCGTTTATATACAGCATGAAGTGATTACCCCGATCAGTTTAGTGAACACTGGTGGCTCAATTTAGTGAACATCTTGGTGGCTCAGATGGTAAAGTGCCTGCCTGCAATGTGGGAGACCTGGGTTTAATCCCTGGGTCAGAAAGATCCTCTGGAGAAGGAAATGGCAAGCCACTCCCAGTACTCATGCCTGGAAAATTCCATGGATGGAGAAGCCTGGTGGGCTATAGTCCATGGGGTCACAAAGAGTCGGACATGACTGAGTGACTTCACTTTCCCACCAGTGAGCAGGACTAGCCCTTGAGCCCCCTCAACCCTGCCCACCAGCAGGCCAGCACCAACACTGAAACATCTTGGACCCCTCAGCCAGTCGCCTCAGGATACAGCCCCACTCACCAGCTTTGAGACACCCCAGAACTCACAGTGAGCTGTGTCAGAGACACCCCAGAACTCACAGTGAGCTGTGTCAGGAATTAGCCCCACCCATCAGCAGGCTGAAGCTAGTTTTGGGAATCTTGGCCCCACAGCTCCATTCCCCAGAACCTATCAGGTAAGAATGATTTTATATTTTATTTTCACTTATTTGGCTGCACCAGGTCCTAGTTGTGGCATATGGGATCTTTAGTTATAGTATGTGAACTCTTAACTGTGGCATGTGGGATCTAGTTCCCTGAGCAGGGATTGAAACCCAGGCCCCCTGCTTTGGGAGTGTAGGGTCTTAGCCACTGGACCACCAAGAAAGTCCTAGAGAATGTTTTTAAACAGGGAAAGTAATATGATTTTATTTGAATTTTAGAAAAAGTGCCCTGAAGGAAGTAAGGATTTAGGATGGATGGAGAGTATGTGTGTAGAGACAAGTTAGAAGTATTTTGAAGATAACAGATGTCAGATAGGTGCTAGGTGCTAGTCTGAGCTAAATTAGCAATCCCAGTGGGGTTAAAGAAGAGGGAGTAAAATGTATACTGAGAAGATCTTGGTAAAGATCAGATGTAGGATATGAGAAAATGGGAAGATTTAAGTATCGTTCCTGCTCTTTGGCTTGTTTGCCTAGATAGATTAGAAGCAAGAGCAGATTTAGAGTTAAATTTAGATTTAGGCCTGCAAAATTGGAAGTAGGGCATCTAGATGAAGATGTCCAGTAGGTAATTGTATTTATAGGCTTATTTATGTCTTACAATCATTTTTGTATTATGTGGTAGATCTGTATAAACAAATATAGCCATATTTAGTGCTAGTAATTAAAAAAATTTTAATTGGAATATAGTTTCTTTAGAACATTGTGTTAGTTTCTGCTGTACAGCAAAGTGAATCAGTTATATGTATACATATATCCCCTCTTATTTGGATATCCTTCCCATTTAGGTCACCACAGAGCATTGAGTAGAGTTCCCTATGCTATACACTAGATTATCACTAGTTTTCTGTTTTATACATAGCATCAATAGTGTATATATGTCAATCCTAATCTTCCAATCCATCCCACCCTCCCTTCCCTACCTTGGTGTCCATATGTTTATTCTCTATGTGAGTGTCTCTATTTCTGTTTTGTAAATAGGTTCATTTGTACTGAATGCTGCTGCTGCTAAGTCACTTCAGTCGTGTTTGACTCTGTGTGACCCCATGGACAGCAGCCCACCAGGCTCCTCCATCCATGGGATTTTCCAGGCAAGAGTACTGGAGTGGGGTGCCATTGCCTTCTCCATCTGTACTGAATAGATTCTACATATATGCATTAATATATGGTATTTGTTTTTCTCTTTCTGACTTACTTCATTCTTATGACAGCCTCTAGGTTCATCCACGTCTCTGCAAATAACAGAATTTCATTCCTTTTTATGACTGAGTGAAAAGGTTTGTAATTCATGATACATGGCTAAGATGTGCTCAGTACCTCAGTTGTGTGTGACTCTTCTTGACCCCATGGACTGTAGCCCACCCAGCTCCCCTGTCCTTTGGATTCTACAGGCAAGAATACTGCAGTGGGTTGCCACGCCCTCCTCCAGAGGATCTTCCTGACCCAGGGATTGAACTGGTGATTCTGGCATCTCCTGCACTGGCAGGTGGATTCTTTACCACTGAGATATCTGGGATTCCCATATGGTTAAGATAGAAGTATAAACTGGTGACTATTAGGGTATATGTAAAGTTGTAGGAAATCTGAGAATGAAATAATTCTAAGGAAATGAGTTGAGTGAGAATAAAGAATCCTAGACTTTTTTTTTTTTTTTTGGTATTTAAAAAGTTGGATGAAGAAGTGGGAAAAATAAAAAAAAAGAAATACAAGTAAAAGAAGCAGCAGTCTTAGAGGAAGGAGGAGACAGAGGAAAGCATGCTTTAGTAAATAAAGAAAGCTTTAGCAGAGAGGGAATGATTTAAGTATGGTTCAGTTAGCTCAAGTATGATGAATAAAAAATGTTCATTTTGTAAACTGGAGGTTATTGAAGAGTCTGGTAAGAGTTGTAGTGGCATTGTGGGGACAGAAACTAGATTATAGTGAGTTGAAAGTAAATGTCAGGGAAAGAAATGAAGATGGTAAATATAGATTGTTCTTTGAGTTATAAAATAAAAAAGGTAGGTGAAGTATGAACTGGAGGAAAACTGAAGTTGGAAAGGAAGGAGTGTGCTAAGTTGAGAAACTTCCTGAAGAGAAAGAATGAGTAAAGTATCAATCTTTAGCCTCTAGAGTCGGAAATAATTATTTTGAAATATTCCGCTGTCATTTACTGTTTATATAATGCTGAGCAAATTATAAATCAGCAAGTTGTCACAATTTCACAGTTTCTTTATTTGTAATATGGGGTTAACAATAATAATAGACAGGCATAGGTCCTGGTTTTATGAAACCTTGAAGTTCATACAATTTAGGAGGGTCTTTTAAAGAAAAGGTATACAAAAATAAAAGATTAGATAATGCTGTGTATGACTTGTACAATTGAATGCTTTGAAGATTAAGGTTAATTAGCCTTACAGTAAATAGGCCACTGTTCATAAAGGTTAATCTCAGAAGATTAAAGGCTACAATGAAGCAGACCATAGTCTAATGCTTGGCACACAGAAAAGACTCAATAAATGTTGCTGTGACTATTATTTGAACCTGTTTATAGACCGATGGGTAGAACCTCTTGAGAGAGAGAGTGTGAAGATACAGGAGGAAGAGAAAGGCAGGGAGGAGGAAAGAGCGAGCGAGTGAGCAAGAGATCATTGGTGAAGTCAGATCCAGGTGGAAATGAGATGTTAGAAAATAGAGACAGGAGAAGAGAATAAAGTTTCAGACGGCATAAGTTCTTAGTCTGATGAAAAGGAGGTTACAGGGAAGCACAAATAAAGCTTTTAGGTGTATAGGTATTCTTGATTCAAGAAACATGATTAATTACCTCTGTTTTACCAATAGATTAGTGGCAAAATCACCTGTTATACATAGAAGAATCTAGGTTGATGACCTGTTGCTTTTAAGAGCACCTGGATTAGTTTCTTGTTACTGCCATAATGAATTGCCACAAATATAGTGGCTTAAGACAGCACAAATTTATTTTGTGGTCTGCAGGTCAGAAGTCTGAAATGGGTTTGCAGAACTGTGTTCCTTCTGGGGGCTCAGGGGAGAATCTATTCATCTTCTTTTCCAGCTTCTGGAGGCCACCTGCATCCCCTGGTTTGTGGCCACATCACTCTGACCTCTGCTTCCATCATCATATCACCTTGTCTGATTCTGACCCTACAGTATACCCTTATGATTACACTGGGGGCCTCCTCTTAATCCAGGATAATCTCCCCATTTTAAGGGTCCTTAACTTAACCTCACCTGAAAAATCCCTTTGCCTTTCACAGGTTCCAGAGATGAGGACATGGACATCTTTGTGAGGGGGAGAGGAAGCTATTATTCAACGTACCATGTCATCTCGCCATTTCCTGGTGGCTCAGATGGTAAAAGACATACCTGCAATGCAGGAGACCCAGGTTCAACCCCTGGGTTGGGAAGATCCCCGGAAGAAGGGAATGGCAACCCACTCCAGTATTCTTGCCTGGGAAATCACACGGACAGAGGAGCCTGGCTGTCTACAGTCCATGGGATCGCAAAGAGGTGGACAAGACTGAAGCGACTACCACACAGAGAGGATAGAACTGCATTTTCAGAACAAACATGCAGCACAAGTATAAACTTTTGGAAGATAACAATTAATGCATAAGACTCCCCAAGGAAGGAAATAGTTCCAGACAACTCTCGAAAAGAGCCAAATTCAAATAGTAATGGACCGTGTCTATGATTTATATAAGTTAATAGGTAGAGAGGCAGAAATATGGGTGCAGATCCTGGTAGGTCCATAGGAAGTTGGAATTTATTCTTGATTCTTCTCCCTGCCCTCACACATCTGCCTAATCTCTAGGTCCTGCTAAATTCCACATCCAAATATCTTTCACATCTACCCAGCTCTCTCTGACCTCATTCCCTGGGTTATCGGGGCTGCATTCAGATAGATTTTTCTGCCTCCATTCTTGTGCCAGTTTTAGTCCTTTTCCCACGATCATCTGACATGATCTTTTAAAGATGTGATATGAATCTGAGCCCGTTACTCTCCTGCTTTGAATCTCTTTAACGACTTGCCATTGGCCTTAGGATCAAGTTCTTCCTTGCTTATCAGAGCTAGTAGGAATCTTCAAAAGCAGGGTCTGGACCCCCTCTCCAAACTACATTCTTGCAGGACTTTCCTAACGGTACAGTGGTTAACATTCTGCCCTTCCAGTGCAGAGGGTCTGAGTTTGATTCCTGGTTGTGGAACTAAGATCCCAATGTCACAGGGT
Source organism: Neotragus pygmaeus (assembly GCA_006410875.1). Classification (NCBI taxonomy): domain Eukaryota; kingdom Metazoa; phylum Chordata; class Mammalia; order Artiodactyla; family Bovidae; genus Neotragus; species Neotragus pygmaeus. The sequence continues at coordinate 372,387 of SJYV01018906.1, read as the reverse complement.
GTGACTCCCCCCGCCCCCCGCCCAACACACAAAAAGCAAAACCAGAAACAACTATACTCTTGCCACTCAACCCCTCATATACTACATACCGAGTCTGCACAAGATAGTTCCTTCTGGCTGGAACATTCTGATTTTAGTTCTTTTTCCTCTCCTTCCCCAGTGCTCCCCGCCTCTTCTGCCTGGCTAACTCCAAGTCAACCTTCTTTTAATGTAACCATCTCTTCTGGGAGCCCACTTCTCCTTTCTGAAAGGCTTTTATGTTCTTTGATTCCATTTTAGATTAGATTAAATGAGATTTAAAAATTTTTGTATTTTTTAAAATATAAATTTATTTTAATTGGAGGCTAATTACTTTACAATATTGTATTGGTTTTGCCATACATCAACATGAATCCACCACAGGTATACAAGTGTTCCCCATCCTGAACCCCCCTCCCTTCTCCCTCCCCTTAAGCCTATTATATAGAGTGAAGTAAGCCAGAAAGAAAAACACCAATACAGTATACTAACACATATAAATGAGATTTTATTGCCATTTCCTCTTCCTTGCACCCCATGTTTCCCTAGTTTTAACATTCATCATATTTGTAACTGTTTATTAATTTTCTCTACTTTCAAAATAGACTGAACATTATGGTGGGAGGGGAGGGTTTGACTGTCTATTCTCTAGCCGCTGTGCCTACATACCTAATGCAAGATATACTGCTTATATTTATATTTATTTGTTTTATATGTTGCTAAATAAATATCAGCCTTGGGATTTCTTTGGAAGGAATGATGCTAAAGCTGAAACTCCAGGACTTTGGCCACCTCATGCGAAGAGCTGACTCATTGGAAAAGACTCTGATGCTGGGAGGGATTGGGGGCAGGAGGAGAAGGGGACGACCGAGGATGAGATGGTTGGATGGCATCACGGACTCGATGGACGTGAGTCTGAGTGAACTCCAGGAGATGGTGATGGACAGGGAGGCCTGGTGTGCTGCGGTTCATGGAGTCGCAAAGAGTCGGACATGACTGAACGACTGAACTGAACTGAAATAGATATTTGCTGGATATTAACTATAAATTAGTCATCCAATTATTAGGCCTTCCCATCTGGCACTAGTTTGTAAAGAATCCTCTTGCCAATGTAGGATACGTAAGAGACTTGGGGTTTGATCCCTGGGTCAGGAAGATCCCCTGGAGGAGGGCATGGCACCCACTGTAGTATTCTTGCCCAGAGAATCCCATGGACAGAGGAGCCGGGCGGGTACAGTCCATGGGGTTGCAAAGAGTTGGACATGACTGAAACGACTTATCACACATGCATTCATGGGGCCTAGTATGTGCTAGGCACTGCCTTAAGGATGGGGCTACAAAGGTAAAACTGAGGTGGAACTTGATGTCTGTATTCATCATAGTTCAACTTGTATTTTGGGTAGTTATTTAAGGGCCTCTATGTCTGCCACTGTGACCACTTCTCTCACGTGCCCCCAAATATTAATATTATTATTATTATACTTCCAGGCCTAGGGTGGCTGAGGACAAAGTTCGGCTAACATCAGTGGGCAGAATCATTCTGTCCACCAAGTTGTTCAGTGCATCCAGGCTGTGATTGATGTCAGCTGTACTGCTGCTTGGGCAATACTGTCAAACTTAATTGTCTTGGAATTATCAATGATGCCAAGCCCAGGGGGATCATCACAAATCTAAGGAAGTGCTCTCAGGACTCATACTTGAGATGGAGGGCTTCCTGGTGGCATGCACACTGGCATGCACGCTAGGGGCCTCCCTTGCCTGGTCTGAATCCTGTTCCTGTGGGTCAAGATCTCTTGAGTACCACGCTGACCTTGTTGGCTACAAGGTGATTCTGGTTATTTCTATGTTTTGTTCTCTGTGTGAGTGTGTGCTCAGTCATGTCTGACTTTTTGCAACCCCATGGCCTGCCAGGCTCCTCTGTCTGTGGAATTTTTCAGAAAAGAATACTGGAGTGGGTTGCCATTTCCTTCTCCAGGGAATCTTCCTGACCCGAGGATCAAACCCAAGTCTCCTGAATCTCCTGCATTGGCAGGCGGGTTCTTTACCCCTAGGGCCACCTGGGAAGCCTTTGTTGTAGAAACTTGATGAATTCAGATTCTACATGTAGGGTGGTCTAGGATCCATTTTAATATGTGTTTATAGAGGTTAGTCCCCTGATAGGTCTTCCCCGGTAGCTCAACTGGTAAAGAATCTGGCTGCAATGCAGGAGACCCAGATAAGTTGAGACTCATAGATTTCCAGCCTTCTCTAGACCTTTTCCCCCCTAATCCTCTCATGCCTTATTTAATAAATATTGGGAAATAGGGTTTTTATGAATTTTTTGGGGGGTAATTAAAGGCAAGCCTCAGAGCATCACAAACCGAGATTAAGATCATAAGGTTATATCTAAGACTTTTTTTTTTCTGCTCTCCTCACAGTAAGGGCCATATCACCCCATAGAATGCAGAGCCCAAATGACCCTTTTATGGGTATATTCCTATAGGGGTCTTCTTTTGCGTAGACAATATGTATTTATTATTTCAACTCGAGATTTGTAATATGGACCAGTTTTAGAGCACCAAGAGAACTCTTCATCACATAACTGTCACTTCAATAATGTCTAGCCTACAGAAAGACAAATATATCACATGTGAAATCTAAAAAAATAGCACAGATGAACTTATTTACAAAAGAGAAGCAGATTCACAGACAAACTTATGGTTACCAAAATGGAAATGTGTTGGTCACTCAGTCGTGTCAGACTCTTTGCGAGGACTGTAGCCTGCCAGGCTCCTCTGTCCATGGACTTCTCCAGGCAAAAGTCCTGGAGTGGGTTGCCATGCCCTTCTCCAGGGAATCTTCCTCACCCAGGGATCAAATCTGGGTCTCCTGAATTGCAGGCAATTTCTTTATCGTCTGAGCCCCCAGCGGAATGGGGGAGGGATACATTTGGAGTATGGGATGCACACTACCATATATAAAATAAACAGTAAGTGTTCACTGCATAACACAGAGAACTATATTCAATTTTTTGTAGTAAACTATTAAAAAATAATGTCCAGCCAAGGACTGTCTAAATGTCCTCAGCACTGTTGATGTGTGCTGAACTAGTGAACTAATATCCAGCAAATATATGCTGATAAGCTCTTTCTCTAGTTTACAGAGCTACCTATCCATTTACTCATCTACTCCTTCAATATTCAAGTGTTTCTTATGTGTTAGGCACTCAGTATGCAGTAGTGCAGTAAGTCTCCGCCTTCTCAGAGTTTACAATCTAGTTTAACTTGTTCCTTCCTTTTTCTTATCTCTTAGATACTGATACCAAAGGTAATTGGTGCTGTGGTCACCATCTGAGGCTGCAAAAAATTCTTTTGGAAAGGCCTGATCTAGACATTTTCCTGATCACTGCCAGATAATTTAGCCACAGAAGTCCATAAATTTATGGAAGAAATATGCCAGGGTGGAAAGAATAGGTATTGGCTTTAGAAGCCAGGTGGTGATGGTCTTTATCCTGATGTTCTCAATCATTGTTAGAACGTGTATTATACTTTTAAAAACATCTCTGTCTAAGATTTCAAGAGAAAAATATTTAGGAAAAAATTTCCCTACAGTTTGGTGTTAATGACCACTGTGTGTGTTTCAAAGAACACTGTCTCCAGACAGAAGAATTATTTCTAGTTTCCTATTTAGGATAGGAAACTATGTTTTTCATTAGGTCTCTCCTCCCTTTGAATTTTTTCACCTTTCACACAAAGATTACACCAAAGGTCTCATGGGCTTTAAAGGAGAAATCAACTCCCATATTGGGAACTGTTAGCCTTCCTTATTCAACTAACTGTAAAAACTACTTGTGTGTTTTGAAGTTTCACCTGAGGATATAAAGATATTAAAACACCATGAACCCAGATTAAAAAAAATTGAATAATGTTGTTTATCTACAACTGAGATTAGGCCAGCAATCCTAACAGAGGGAAGGACATTTCATAAAACTCAAAGAGTGCCTGAAGGGTTCAAGCAAACTCTAGTTTAATTCTCTCTTTGGAGGTTCAGTATCAGTTCAGTCACTCAGTCGTGTCTGACTCTTTGTGACCCCATGAACTGCAGCACGCCAGGCCTCCCTGTCCATCACCAACTCCCGGAGTCCATGCAAACCCATGTCCATTGAGTCAGTGATGCCATCCAACCATCTTATCCTCTGTCATCCCCTTCTCCTCCTGCCCTCAATCTTTCCCAGCATCAGGGTCTTTTCAAATGAGTCAGCTCTTTGCATCAGGTGGCCAAAGTATTGGAGTTTCAGCTTCAACATCAGTCCTTCCAATGAACACCCAGGACTCATCTCCTTTAGGATGGACTGGTTGGATCTCCTTGCAGTCCAAGGGACTCTCAAGAGTCTTCTCCAACACCACAGTTCAAAAGCATCAATTCTTTGGCGCTCAGCTTTCTTTATAGCCCAACTCTCACATCCATACATGACCAATGGAAAAACCAAAGCCTTGACTAGACGGACCTCTGTTGACAAAGTAATGTCTCTGGTTTTCAATATGCTATCTAGGTTGGTCATAACCTTCCTTCCAAGGAGTAAGCATCTTTTAATTTCATGGCTGCAATCACCATCTGCAACGATTTTGGAGCCCAGAAAAATAAAATCAGCCACTGTTTCCCCATCTATTTGCCGTAAAGTGATGGGACCGGATGCCATGATCTTAGTTTTCTGAATGTTGAGCTTTAAGCCAACTTTTTCACTCTCCTCTTTCACTTTCATCAAGAGGCTCTTTAGTTCTTCTTCACTTTCTGCCATAAGGGTGGTGTCATCTACATATCTGAGCCTATTAATATTTCTCCCGGCAATCTTGATTCCAGCTTGTGCTTCCTCCAGCCCAGCGTTTCTCATGATGTACTCTGCATATAAGTTAAATAAGCAGGGTGACAATATACAGCCTCGACGTACTCCTTTAGCTAGTCGTGAAAAATTGAAAAAGTGAAAGTGTTAGTCGCTCAGTCGTGTCCGACTCTTCGGGACTCCATGGACCGTACCCCACCAGGCTCCTTGGTCCATGGAATTCTCCAGGCAAGAATACTGGAGTGGTTGCCATTTCCTTCTTCAGGCAATCTTACCACCCGGGATTCAACCCAGGTGTACTTGCAGGCCGCCTCCCTCCGCCCCTCTCCTTTTTTAATCAGGTCAGTATGACTCAACCCTTCTCGATTGGCACCGAGCTCTCTTCTGTCAGGTCTACACAGTGCTCCACCAGTTTGCGGGCGGGAGGCAGCTCCTCCTCCCACCTCTTAATGGATGCCCTCCCAGGACAGCGGCACTTGGACGCTTCGCGGGTGGAGCTTGAACACTCTGGAGGCCTGACGTAGCGGCCATTTACGGCTGCGGATTGGTGGGCGGGGGAAGGAGGGGCGGGCCACGTCGCCGGAACTGACGCATTCCGGAACCCGCTCTCTGCAGAGCGACCTGGGCTGCGTGTTTCGAAATTGTTGCCAGCGTGGTTTTGCACATCTCTGTGCAGTTGACAGCGGATTCACTCCTCACGATTCCCCCCTCACCCCCCGCCACGTGAATGGCATTGCCTCTCAGTGGTGTCCGTGAGCGTCGCTGAAGAAGTCCCGGGACAGGTTCGGTGGAGGTGAAGCCACTCCAAGCTGGTCCAGCTCTAGAAGGCGTGGAAGTTCCTCCGCGTTTCTTATTTTAACTGGGCGTGAGCCTCTCTCTTTTCTTTGGCATCGGATGGTCCTGGCACGTCGTGGGTGGTGTTCATTGCCCAGACGTTCATTTCAATTTGGACAGAGAAAAACCTCCGTTATCTGTCACTTCTAGAGGAGGAGAACTCAAGCAGTAGGAAAATGTCTGTTTTCCCTAAAATATCTTTGAGACTTGAAGTTGAAAACTATCTTAAAGCGGGCTTTATGAATAAGGAGGTAGGTCAGATAAATATATTAGATGCTGTTTGCAGACATTCAAATATTTACACACTAGAGGGAAAGGAAAAAAAACCTAAAAGGCAATTAAGTGTTTACAGCTGTTGTTTCTTATTACTAGCCTTTCCCAATGCATTAATATAATATGCTGATGTCTTTCTGCAGGTATGTAGTGAATCCTTCCTGAGCTAAGAGATGTAAGGAGTGGTTTTTTTTTTTTTTTTTCTTTAAACATTTCGGAATGGGAAAGGAGGGAGGAGGAAAAAAGCTGTTGTGTGCCTGGCGACAGGTGTCGGGCACTGAAGGGGTTACAGGGGTGAGCAAGCAAAGATCTGTGTCCTCTGAGAACTATATGTCCTGTAGTGAAGAAACACATATGTTCTTACAGCGCCTGCTCCGTACTCAGGTGGAAGGTATACTGTCATTCAGCGAGTGCTTGTTAAATCCCACTGGTTGTGCTAGATGGTTTGCAGATCTTGAACTTAATCTTGTGTCTGTGCTCAGTCGTGTCCAACTCTTTGGGACCTCATTGACTGCAGCCCACAGGTCTCTGTCCATAGGATTCTCCAGGCGAAAATACTGAAATGGATTGCCGTTTCCTCCTCTAGAGGATCTTCCCAACTCAGAGGTTCAACCCACATCTGCATCTCTTTGCGTTGGCAGGTGGATTCTTTACTGCCGAGCCACCTGGGAAACTCCACATCTTAATCTTAGCGATCTTTTTTTTGGGTAGATATTTCATCCCCATTTTTACAGGTGAGAGAGCTGAGGGTCCAAAGAGTTATGTTCTTGAATCAAATTTATATTGCTGTCATGGTTCTAATGTTGAAATCTGAAGGGAAAGAACTTAGGTGTTAGTACAGTGGGAAAAGGAATCGATTTGGAACCCCAGACTCCCTGGTTTGCATCTCAGTGCGTTTTTTTACATCTCTGAAACTTGCTTTCCTCATCTGAAGTTGGAGGACATTTAACGGCACTAAATGTTCAGGGTTAAGGTATTAGTCATAAGGGTGAGCACCTGGCATTGTAGGTCCTCAACAAGTGTTCCTTCTGCATGCTGCTGGCAGCCTCAAGCACAGAAGTCCTCAGTGAATGTTGATTGATTGCTCTATGCCTTACCATCCTGCTTGCAGGCAACTTTGTATTTTCCCAATCTTTGGTGTTGTATTCAAAGTAAAGCTGCACAAATGTTAATCATTTTCAAAGATGTTAGTGAAGCAACGACTTCTAGGTTTAGATTTCTATGTTTTTATTCCGAAAGATTAATATCAGAGCGTCACAGTATGGAAAGAGAAAATATTCTCCTTTTTTCCTAAATATTTTATTTATTTATTTGGCTGCTTTGGGTCTTAGCTGCAGCATTTGGGTCTTTAGTTGCAGCATGTGGAATCTAGTTTCCAGACTAGGTATTGAAACCAGGCACCCCGCATTGGGAGCTCAAACTCCTACCTATTGGACCACCAGGGAAGTCCTTGAGGAAATAGCTTCTTGATTTCAAAGAACTTTAGGGAGGGTGTTAAGAGAAATTAGAGGCAGTTTTCTTCCCCCAGAATTTTTGAAATGATTAACATTGTTTTATAAAAGATTCAAATGTCTTTGACACCAGTTCTTTTTCAAACATACTAACAGGATTTTACAAAAAGAAAAACTATCCCTATGTAAAAAGTATCAAAAGTAGCAAAATATTCGGTTAAAAAAACATAAACACTGAGAAAGTGCTAATATTTTTAGGCTAGTGGATTATTAGGCTGGCAAGTGCTTTATGAAGATTCTGTGAGGCAGGGGATGGTCAAAGATGACAAAAAATGGTGAAATACATGTCTTGAAGGCTTTAGTTAATTGCAAGGAAACTTGGTCATTTGAGTCTTCGTAACTCTTGTTTCTGACAGATATCTTGCTGGTTTTTTTGGACAGTATCTACTTGTTACTTTTAATAATAACATGCATGTTTGCTCAGTCACGTCTTGACTTTTTGTGACTCCGTGGTCTGTAGCCCGCCAGGCTCCTCTGTCCATGGGATTCTCCAGGCAGGAATACTGGAGTGGGTTGCCATTTCCTTCTGCAGGGGATCTTCCCAATCCAGGGATCAAACCTGCATCTCCTGTGTCTATTGCATTGGGAGGCAGATTCTTTACCACTATGCCACCTCGGATGGAGAAGGCAATGGCAACCCACTCCAGTATTCTTGCCTGGAAAATCCCATGGACAGAGGAGCCTGTTAGGCTGCAGTCCATGGGTTCACTAAGCGTCAGACACTACTGACGACTTCACTTTCACTTTTCACTTTCATGCATTGGAGCAGGAAATGGCAACCCACTCCAGCATTCTTGCCTGGAGAATCCCAGGGATGGGGAAACCTGGTGGGCTGCCGTCTGTGGGGTTGCACAAAGTCGGACACGACTGAAGCGACTTAGCAGCAGCAGCAGCAGCATGCCACCTGGGAAGCCTAACATGTAGTATTACCGTATTAAAAAACCTGATGTTGTGGGAGATTGTTGGGTGACAGTATCAGGTGTTATGTTTTCTTCAAATACTGGTGTTTTAAAAGGTTACTAGCCAGTTTGCTCTAGGGTATGAGGTTAGCAGGGAACTAGTTCTACAGAAGTGATATAACAGTTAATATTTTTATAAATATGTAGGATGAAATCCTGAATTTGTGTGAATAAATGTAGCAGATATGTTCAAAATGTTAATAATGCTTTGAAGTTGAGGTGATTTTCTAATCCCTTTTAATCAGGTGTTTCATTAGGTGTTTATTAGCATAACGCTGTGAAAAATCACCATAACCTTAGTGTTATCAACAAGTAAACAGAAAAGTGAAATGGAGCATGATTGTGGAATGATGTTTCATCAGTTGGCACTAATGTATATACATATATCTTAATATTTTAAATTTGTATTATGAAATTGAAACAGTAACTTGTTCCTTTCTTTTCAGATTCTGTCCGCTTTAGGTAAACAAGAAGCAGAAAGGAGGTTTGAAACGCTGTTACATAACTTGTCTCACCCTCCATCATTTACTACGGTCAGAGTAAATACGCATCTAGCCTCAGTACAACATGTGAAAAATCTATTATTTGATGAGCTTCAGAAGGTTGGTGCAAATTTTTGTCATTATGTACAGAAGGCGATTTCTCCAGCTTATGCCATGTTGCTCCTAACATCATGTGGATGATATACTATTACAAGTTTACAAATAAGGAAATTGAGGATCACGAATGTTGTTCAGGGTTATATAGTGCATGCTAATGCTAGAACTTGAACATAATACTTCTGATCCTGAATTTATTTAGTATAACTGGATAGGTTACTCAACCTCTCCTGGGCTCTGTTGTCTCATCAACTTCATCCTTAAAATGTGTAAGAGGTCTGTTCTAACCCAAAAAGTTGGTGGTGGTGTTGTAAGCAGCTTATAACGATCACGAGGGCAGATATATATAGCTGAAGTGAGCCCAGAGGTCAGGAGGTGCCTATTGATTACCTGTAGGATTGTATTTTTAATTTTAGTATAGTAACTTAATATATTTTTATTGGGGTACAGTTGCTTTACAGTGTTGTGTTTGTTTTTTCTGTACAGTGAAATGAATCTGCCATGCATATACATATATCCCCTCTTCCTTGGGTTTCCTTCCTGTTTGGGTCATCAAAGAGCATTGGGTAGAGTTCCCTGTGCTGTATAGTAGGTTCTCATTAGTTATCTATTTTATACATCATATCAGTAATGTATATATATCTATCCCGGTCTCCCAGTTCCACCCACTTTCCCCCTTGGTGTCCATACATTTGTTCTCTATGTCTGTGTCTTTGTTTCTGGTTTGCAAATTGTTTAATCTACCATTTTTCTGGATTCCACATTTATGTGTAATTACATGGTATTTTCCTGCTTCTGACTTACTTCACTCTGTATGATGGCCTCTAGGTCAATCCACATCTCTGCAAATGATAGTTTCTTTGCTAATTAAATATAATTTAATAAAAGGAAATTAAATAGCATAAAGAATGTATTTAAAAATAAAATAATGCACATTTTTTTGGTTCAACTAATAAAATAGTTTTCATATAATACTCATCTTCTCTAAGTGACAGTGGATTGTAAAATGCATAAGAGGTCTGTTCTAACCCAAATTGTTAAAGTTTCAAATAGAAAGATAATATTTGAATTTTCTTGTTTATATTGTCTTAATTGCTTTCAAAATCTGTACATTTTGTAAGTGGAATAAGTCAGAGAAAGACAGATACTACATGATATCGCTTATATGTGGAGTCCAAACAAATACAACAAATCGGTGAATATAACAGAAAAGAGTCACAGAGAGAACAAACTTGTGGTCACCAGTGGAGGCCGGCTCTGTAGGGATGGGAGAGGTAAGTTAGGTGTTAGGGGTAAGATATGCTCAAGGATGTACTTTATAACACAGAGTATAATTAATATTGTACAGTAAGTATAAGTGAAAAATAACCTTTGAAAATTATTTAAAAAAAATACCAGAAAGAAAACCCCAAAGCTGTGCATTTCGTGTTTCATACACTGTGCACTGAGGTTTGCCCCCCAGGAAATGTAAGATGGAGGAAAACAAGGTGCCTGACGTGGGGTAATTCTAGTTATTCCATTTTGCAGTTATTATTACATGTCTTCTAACAGATAACCACAGATGAGTGTCAGCAGGCCTATTTCTCCCTAAGTACCTAAATGAAAAGGAAAGAGATAAGCATAGTTAAAAGACTCCCATTTGTGTATCATAGGCTGTGTTGTCAGTTTACTCTGGATAGAACGTTCTGAAATTTTCGGAGCATCTTCACTGGTACTGATTCTTTTTATTTTATTGAAGTATAGTTGATTTACAGTGTTGGCTGTGCTGTGCAGCAAAGTCACTCAGTTATATGTATATACACATGCATAATCTTTTTCACATTCTGTTACAGTTTATTGCAGGATGTTGAATATAGTTCCCTGTGCTATACATTAGGACCTTGTTGTTTGATTCGTTTGTTTTTTGTTTTTAATATCACCACATCAGTGAAATGATTATCATACTGTCTTTAAGAACAGTTTTATAAACTTCAAGTTGTGAGGAGATGACCATGATGTAAGAAGAATTAGCCACAGTTTCTGTCTGAGACCAAAACTTAGTATAATAATTATGTAAAGCTTGGAGAAAGCTTATTCTGAATTTTAATGAGTGATAATTTTATTGACTATATGAGGCATACAGTGTGAACAGTTCTCTAAGCAGCTAAGATTATTACTTTTATATATCCGTGTGTATAGATTTTCACCTTGAATAAAGGAAGCTGTTCTGTGCAAAACTCAGGCAGATCCAGGTGGTTTTCTTTTCTAGAAAATTATTCCTAGAGCTTAGATAACCTAGGATCCCAATCTGATAGAAAGAAATCTCAGGTGTTGTGTCTAAGACAAGGCAGATGAAATCATTCTGGGCTTTGAGTCCCTTTTTGTAAAGGTTGAGATGAGACTCAGAAAGTGGGGCTGTGGGCAGTAAGTAAGAACCTGGTGGTTTGAGTCTTGCTTCTTGCTACCAGGAAAGGGGACTCAAAGGAGGTTTTAGATCGCAAATGTTCGTTTTCCATGTCCCAAAGCTCACATGTATCCCGAAGGCATATCCTGAATGGTATACAAGCTTGTGCTTTGTCTCCAGATTTCTCTGGGTCACATATTGAAATTTCTTCTTTTAAAATTTCATTTGACTAGCGAGTATGTGAAGAAGCTGGAACCTGTCTCCACTGGTGGGAAAGTCAAGTGGTCTGGCATCTTTGGAAAAATTTGTGATCTCTTAAAAAGCTAAACATAAACTTACTGTATAACCCAGCAATTCCACTCCTATATCTGTCCAATAGAAGTGGAAACATATGTCCATGCAGAGACTTGGATNAGGCAGTAAGTAAGAACCTGGTGGTTTGAGTCTTGCTTCTTGCTACCAGGAAAGGGGACTCAAAGGAGGTTTTAGATCGCAAATGTTCGTTTTCCATGTCCCAAAGCTCACATGTATCCCGAAGGCATATCCTGAATGGTATACAAGCTTGTGCTTTGTCTCCAGATTTCTCTGGGTCACATATTGAAATTTCTTCTTTTAAAATTTCATTTGACTAGCGAGTATGTGAAGAAGCTGGAACCTGTCTCCACTGGTGGGAAAGTCAAGTGGTCTGGCATCTTTGGAAAAATTTGTGATCTCTTAAAAAGCTAAACATAAACTTACTGTATAACCCAGCAATTCCACTCCTATATCTGTCCAATAGAAGTGGAAACATATGTCCATGCAGAGACTTGGACGTGATTAGCAGCATTGTTTGTAATAACCAAAAAGGGGAGACTGTCCAAATGTTCATTGATGGGTGAATAGAAAAACAAAATATGGTTAAGTTCACACCATGGAACGGAACTCAGCAACAAAAGTGATGAACTAGTACATGCTACCACGTGGGTGAACCTCAAAAACACCAGTGAGTGCAAGAAGCCAGGCACAAGACCCTCTGTAGTATGTGATCCTATTTGTATGAAATGTCTAGAAAAGGCAGCTTCTAGAGAAAGAGGTAGGTTAGTGGTTGCCTGGGGTTGTGGCTGGAACAGGGATTGACTGCAGATAGGTGTGAAGAATCTTTGTGTGGTGATGGATAGGACCTAAAACTGAATTCTAGTGAGGGTTGTACAATTCTGTAAATTTACTAAAAAAAAAAGAAAAGAATTGAATTGTGCATTAATATGGATATATTTTATGGTATGTAAAGTAAACCTTAAAAAGGGCACAAGGTAGAAACAAACAGAAAAAGAAGCCTGTGTTGTTATGTTTGGTTAAAAAAATGTGTGATATTTTTATGAAAGTTAGGCACACGTGGTTTTATGAAACTTTTATTTCTATATTGTTTTAATATCTGATAGAAAAGGAGAGAAGGAAGATCTTGGCCCGAGCAGGGTTGATTTCTGTGTAGAGTATCTCTGTCATGTGGAGAGAGTGTAATGCTTCCAAAGCAAAGCAAAAACAAATGACAGAATTCATTATCTTCTCCTTGGAAGGATCATAGTCTAGATACTGTAAGGCAGCGGTCTGCAGCCTTTTTGGCACCAGAGTCTGGTTTTTCCAGTCTCCCAGTTGACAGTTTTTCCATGGACCAAGGGAGGGGGATGGTTTTGGCATGATTCAAGTGATTACATTTATTATGCACTTTATTATTATTTCATCAGCTCCACNGGTCTGCAGCCTTTTTGGCACCAGAGTCTGGTTTTTCCAGTCTCCCAGTTGACAGTTTTTCCATGGACCAAGGGAGGGGGATGGTTTTGGCATGATTCAAGTGATTACATTTATTATGCACTTTATTATTATGTCATCAGCTCCACTTCAAATCATCCCAGAGGTTGGGGACTCCTGCTAGGGTATCAGACAATGAGAGGACATGAGGAAGAGAGGGGAAAAAACAGAGAGGTTTGTTTGAATGAGGAATTTACCCTCAAGATGTCTTACCATGCTGTTGGGTATGGTTAGTTCAAAATTCTGTTTGGTCAGAGGAAGCAGAACTCAAAAGAGCTGTTGACTCGGTAGAAATATAGTCTGATTTCCAAAATCTGAAGAATTTTTGGTCTCTTTCCTTTTCAACTTAGAAATAGATTGATTTTGGGTTTTCGATAGCTAGTGTATTGATACTACAGTGCAGCACAAGTATCTATTATTGTTACTGCTTTGGTGCAGTATGTGGAGATGTGAGCATCTAATCAGTAGCATACACAGCAGAGACTTGTTTTCCAGTATTTGTGTGTGGCCCTCTGATAGACCCAGAGTCCTTGCTCTCCATTCTTTTCTTTTATGGGGAGTGCCCAGTTGTCGTCTTGTCTGCAGCCATGGTGTGCTGGTACATACCGAACAACCCCCTTTCTAGGAAAAATAATGCTGNTGTTGGGTATGGTTAGTTCAAAATTCTGTTTGGTCAGAGGAAGCAGAACTCAGAAGAGCTGTTGACTCGGTAGAAATATAGTCTGATTTCCAAAATCTGAAGAATTTTTGGTCTCTTTCCTTTTCAACTTAGAAATAGATTGATTTTGGGTTTTCGATAGCTAGTGTATTGATACTACAGTGCAGCACAAGTATCTATTATTGTTACTGCTTTGGTGCAGTATGTGGAGATGTGAGCATCTAATCAGTAGCATACACAGCAGAGACTTGTTTTCCAGTATTTGTGTGTGGCCCTCTGATAGACCCAGAGTCCTTGCTCTCCATTCTTTTCTTTTATGGGGAGTGCCCAGTTGTCGTCTTGTCTGCAGCCATGGTGTGCTGGTACATACCGAACAACCCCCTTTCTAGGAAAAATAATGCTGGTTTGTAGTGTTTGCTGTTTTTCGTGGTGTAAATGCTCCCACTCTGGTCAGTTTCAAGCTGCCAGCGCAGTTGGCTCCCATGAGACTGCTGCTGCAGCCGCCAAGTCGCTTTCAGTCATGTCTGACTCTTTGACCCTGTAGACGGCAGCCCACCAGGCTCCTCTCCCTGGGATTCTCTAGGCAAGGATACTGGTGTGGGTTGCCATTTTCTTCTCCCACGCATGCATGCTAAGTCACTTTAGTTGCGTCCGACTCTGTGCAACCCTATGGACAGCAGCCCACCAGGCTCCTCTGTCCCTGGGATTCTCCAGGCAAGAACACTGGCGTGGGTTGCCATTTCCTTCTCCATACCCATGACATTGGGAGTTGGCCTTAGCACCTATGCTGCTGGCCCCGCACCTGTTTCTAGTCTGAAGGCCAAGTATGGTGGAGGATACTGAATATATTCAGCCTTTGCCAAGAAGCATCATCAAAACTGATGTGGCAGGACTTCCCTAGTGGTCCAGTGGTTAAGACTCTGTGCTTCCACTGTGGGGGGGCACAGGTTCAATCCCTGGTAGGGGAACTAAAATCTCATATACCACGGTGCAACCAAAAACAAACAGACAAGCAAATAAAACACTGACATGGCATTCAGTGTTGATAATATATAACACACAGCATTTAAAAATCTCAGTCTTTAATGTCCTATACATGCAACTCTATATTGGATATGTGTTTTCAAAGTAGGTCACTTAAGATCAACATGGTTTGTGTTTACAAAGTCAAGCTAAACAAAATTGAGCCTTTTCCTTGTAAAGAAGTCAAGAAACTTGAGAATCAAATTATAGAGAAAATGTTGTTTTGAAGTCTTTGATTTTTTTTTTTTGTAGTATCCCATGGAAAAAAATGAAAATAATCCTAAATCAAATTTTATGCTCTGTTAGGTAATGACACTGAAAAGCTCTGTAATTTGAAATTTATCCAGTGTGTTGATTGCTTTGTAATCCTCTGTGTTTATTTTCAACAGCAGTTTAATGGATTAAGTTTTCCTATTCTTCAGCATCCAGACCTTAAGGATGTCTTACTTATTCCTGTTATTGGACCTAGGTTTGTAACTATTTCATTTTCAAATTGTATTCTTATAAATAAAAATTTGTCACAGGTGTTTTGCTGTTTGGTGATAGTACTAAGTTTCTCTGTTAGCAACTTTATTTAGATAGGAATTCACAAACTTGATAAATGTTGACTACATTGTCTGTCATGGAAAATACTACAAAAGAACACTGGGAATAGACTCAGCTATCTTGAGAGGAATACATATTGATTCCATTTAGTGGTGATTGATTTTTTTTCATTCCCTAAGACATTTGTTTACTTGTATATCTTAAGAGATTCCACTGCTAAATTAAAACTTTTTTGGAGCTACAACAGAAATACAAAGCAACCGTGTTTCCTATTTTCATAATTGATATATTTGTAAAATTTTATTAATTCACAATGATGTTAAATTACTGTATTCTCTGAGTAGAATGGGCTACCATGGTAGCTCAGCTGGTAAAGAATTCTCCTGCAATGTGGTAGACGCCAGTTCCATCCCTGGGTCGAGAAGATCCCCTGGAGAAGGAATAGGCTACCTATTCTTGGGGTTCCCTGGTGGCTCAGACAGTGAAGAATCGGCCTGCAATGCGGGAGACCTGGGTTGGGAAGATCCCCTGGAGAAGGGAATGGCAACTTACTCCAGTATTCTTGCCTGGAGAATCTCCATGGACATAGAAGCCTGGCGGGCTACAGTCCATGGGGTCGCAAAGAGCTGGACATGACTGAGCAACTAAGCACAGCTAAATAGAAGATTTACTGTGTTTGGAAGGCATGTGTTTAAAAAAGGAAGAAAAAAAAAAAAGGCTTTCATATTATAATGGGAATTCTGTTCCCAAAGAGCATTTTTAAATCCCTAATTGTGATAAAATTTTAATACCCCTAAGAGTAGTAATAAACATAAAAAACTTCATTTTGTTAAAGCTTTTAAGTATTGATAATTTAGTGGTCAAATACAGCCTTTAATGTGGGAGAATTATATGTACAAATAAATGATGATATTTACAATTNTGTGATAAAATTTTAATACCCCTAAGAGTAGTAATAAACATAAAAAACTTCATTTTGTTAAAGCTTTTAAGTATTGATAATTTAGTGGTCAAATACAGCCTTTAATGTGGGAGAATTATATGTACAAATAAATGATGATATTTACAATTACTTATATATGCAAAGCATGATGCTCTGTGTAGGATAATCATATTTCTTTTGCAATTAAATACTACAGATTTATGTATATTTATTTATACACAGAAAAATGTCTGGAGAGTATAATATACCCAACTATTAACAGGGATTAATTCTGAGTGCTTAACTCTGAGGAGGTTGGGGGAAACTAGGAAAGAAGAGGCTCTAATTGTAACATTTCTGGTTTATTTTATTTTTTTACTGTAAACATGTATTACTTTTGCAGTTAAAAATTGAGTCTGTAAACTCTGTATTGTATATTTTTGTTAAGAGGAACATTGCATTAGTGAATGGAGGAGACTTAAGTGTGCTGAGTTTTGCTAAATTCATACAACTATATAGTCAGGACTCACCCCCATCAAGATATACACCATTTCCATCACCAGAAAATTCTCTGCATTCTGCCCTCCATACTAGGAAACCACTATTCTGATTTCTCTCATTCCTATTTAATTTAAAACCAACTAGTTACTATAGTTGATCAGTCACAGGTCTTCTGAGATCTGAGATTCATTTTAGAACACACTGGACATCATTCCATGATGCCCATAGTTTTCCGTAATCTATGTAACTCTGTTTCATTCTTCTTACTGGCTTCATAATAATCCTTTCATCCTATTCTTTGTAGTGAGTAAGCTCCTCATTAAAACAGTAGTGAACTGTGTAACACCGACAATGAGTTACAGGAAAGCACTGAGAAATCTTTTAGGATTGTGGATTCATACACCTACCTTTCATTTCTGAAAGGAGCATGTTAGCTCTATTTTATCTTTTAAACTCATCACCAGTTTTATTAGGTACCTTTTGACTTTCCACTATGAAAAATGAAGAACTTCTTACAGCTGCCCTAAAATTTCCACCAACCACTTCTACCAGTCCAGTTCCTCTTTTGGCTTTATCCATAAGGAATGGGACTGATATGACATACCCAGACATTCCTTTTTTCTGCCTGACCCTTTGGTCCTGAGTAATGAATAATTGTTTGGGTATCCAAGAGCCTTTCCTTTTCAGAAACAGTCATACCCTATTGATGAATTGGGTTTGATCCAGATTTCACTGTGTCAGCTAATTACTGTTCATCACTTGCATCTTCAGTTCACTTCAGTTCTGTCGCTCAGTTGTGTCCGACTTTTTGCAACCCCATGAATCGCAGCACGCCAGGCCTCCCTGTCCATCACCATATTCTGGAGTTCACTCAAACTCACGTCCATCGAGTCAGTGATGCCATCCAGCCATCTCACTTAGCTGCTGCTTAGATTTCTTGAAAATTGAATTTTCTTTCAAATTTTTCTTCCCCCATTTTTGTGGGCTTTGGGAAAGGAATATATGTGTACTTTTACTTGTTGACAAATCTTTTTTACTAGAAGCTCAACATTTCGCAACGATTTAGGATATCAAAATGTAGGTTAAACAATTTAAATAGAGAAAACAATTCAAAAAGTAAATCTCACCATAAAATTCAGGTTCCTTCATTTTATTTAACATGATATTTAATTTACTGAGCAAATATATGTATGTATTTAATAATTTTTTTAAGTTTTAAAATTTATTTCAGTATTGCTTCTGGTGTTTTTTTTTTTTTTTTTTTTTTTTT
>SJYV01018906.1:296647-346783 GCA_006410875.1 Neotragus pygmaeus | reverse complement strand
TGATTATCTGGGTTGTGAAGATCTTTTTTGTACAGTTCTTCTGTGTATTCTTGCCATCCCCTCTAAATTTGCTTAATGATGAATTTTAGCTTTGGTGGTGATCAAAGGAAAAGTCCTTTCCTGAACAGAAAAATAAGTGATTTTTAATGAAGACTCAGTGTTATGCTAATATGCGACAAGGAAAGCAGGAGGGAGAGAACTGGTTGATCAGTTATTTAAAAAAAACACCGTGACTTAAAGCATTTTTGATTTAGTATCAATCACACTTAAGACTATGCCAAAGTCTTTGACTATGTGGATCACAACAAACTGGAAAATTCTTCAGGAGATGGGAATACCAGATCATCTGACCTGACTCCTGAGAAATCTGTATGTAGGTCAAGAAGCAACAGTTAGAACTGGACATGGAACAATAGAGTGGTTCCAAATTGGGAAAGGAGTTCATCAAGGCTGAATATTGTCACCCTGCTTATTTAACTTACATGCAGAGTACATCTTGCGAAATGCCAGGCTAGATGAAACACAAGCTGGAATCAAGATTGCTGGGAGAAATATCAATAACCTCAGATATATAGATGATACCAGCTTTATGGCAGAAAGCAAAGAAGAACCAAAAAGCTTCTTGATGAAAGTGAAAGAGGAGAGTGAAAAAGTTGGTTTAAAACTCAACATTCGGAAAACTATGATCATGGCATCCAGTCCCAACACTTCATGGCAAATAGATGGGGAAATAATGGAAACAGTGAGAGACTTTAGTTTTTGGGGCTCCACAATCATTGCAGATGGTGACTGCAGCCATGAAATTAAAAGACAATTGCTCCTTGAAAGAAAAGCTATGACCAACCTAGACAGCATACTAAAAAGCAAAGACATAACTTTGCCAACAAAGGTCCGTCTAGTCAAGGGTATGGTTTTTCCTGTGGTCATGTATGGTTGTGAGAGTTGGACTGTGAAGAAAGCTGAGCACCAAAGAATTGATGCTTTTGAACTGTGGTGTTGGAGAAGACTCTTGAGAGTCCCTTGGACTGCAAAGAGATCCAACTAGTCCATTCTGAAGGAGATCAACCCTGGGATTTCTTTGGAAGGAATGATGCTAAAGCTGAAACTCCAGTACTTTGGCCACCTCATGTGAAGAGTTGACTAACTGGAAAAGACTGATTGGGAGGGATTGGGGGCAGGAGGAGAAGGGGAGGACAAGATGAGATGGGTGGATGGCATCACCGACTCGATGGATGTGAGTCTGAGTGAACTCCGAGATTTGGTGATGAACAGGGAGGCCTGAGTTGGACACGACTGAGCGCCTGAACTGAACTTAACTGAACTGAATCACAAGGTTGGTTCTCCTGACAACCAATCTGTGTCTTTGGGTGCTTTCTAAAAGCTACCTCATTAACATAACAAAAGACACCTTGATCTCTTTCAACACTTAGAAGACTCTGAGGGTTTTAGAAGTTCTGTTCTAGAAAGCAGGTAAAGACCAAGTACATATTTCTTATTATAAATCACAATATCACAGTGTGTCAAATTGGGCTATAAAGATCAGTTTTATCAGTGTCAGGACATTGCCTTCATGCTGATTAACTGTGTATGTATGAATGCAGAGTTTATGTGACTGGAGGACTAGGGGATTCAGGGGGTGGGGAGCTTGGTGGGCCACTGCTCTTTGCAGAGATTGTAACTGAAGGTAAGGGAAGATAACAAGAAATCAGAGAGAAAGCCCCTCTCCTCAAGGTTGTCACATACAACAGAGATTCAAAGATAAGAAAAAATACTTAGAAAACTACTCAAATCACAAATAACAAAAATTGTATACATTTATAATCAGCAGCAGCTGGACATAGCTGTATACAATAAAACCTCAATTAACTAATCAAATTTCTTGCTATTCAGATCTTGTTCCATATTCTAAATTTAAGCAAAAGGCTGAAGTAAGTCAAAGACAAATATCATATGATATGGCTTATATGTGGAATCTAAAAACAATGATATAACTGAATTTATTTACAAAATAGAAAGAGTCACAGATATGGAAAACAAACTTATGGTTACCAGAGGAGAAAGCAGGGGAGGGGGGACAGATGAATTGGGAGTTTGAGATTGACATATACACACTACTATATATAAAATAGATGGCTAATAAAGACCTACTGTATAGCACAGGGAACTCAGTGATCAGCAATGGTCTATATAGGAAAAGAATCTAAAAAAGAGTAGGTATATGTATATATAAAACTGATTCACTTTGCCGTATAGCAGAAACTAATGCAACATTATAAATCAATTATACTCCAATAAACATTTATGAAAATAAATTTAAGCAAAAGGCAATGCATAAAATTTCATTAATATCTATTAGGTATGTCCAATCATCAAAAGACTTACTTCTCTCATTTCATTAACAGTCCTTCATGAGTTCTTGAGAACAGTAAAGTATTTTTGCAGATCACTATACAGTGCAAAGTGAAAGTGTTAGTCACTTAGTCATGTCTGACTCATTGCGATCCCATGGAATGAAGCCCGCCAGGCTCCTCTGTCCATGGGATTCTCCAGGCAAGGATACTGGAGTGGGTAGCCATTCCCTTCTCCAAAGGATCTTCCCAATCCAGGGATCAAACCTAGGTCTCCTGCACTGTAGGCAGATTCTTTGCCATCTGAGCCACCACAGAAGCCCATTGGCAAACTATTATTCATATATATTATCTCATTTAATCCTTACATCTGCCATCAAAATAGGTTGTTTTTTTTTGCCAAGCCATGCAGTATGTGGTATCTTAATTTCCTTATCAGGGATTGAACCTGTGCCCCCTGCTTTGGAAGTGCAGAATCTTAACCACTGGACTGCCAGAGAAGTCCCCTGAAATAGGAATTTTTATGACTCAAACATGATAGATGAGAAAATGGAGACTCTGGCAATCAATACCAAATCAGTAAAAAGACCCCAGTCATCAAAAAAAAAAGTCCATTTTACCCATTGTTTTATTTTTACTAAGATGAAAAAGTCATCCTAGACACTCTAAAAGAATTTTAAATAAGAATTGAAGCAAATCAAATTATTTTAAATTTTTAAATAAAATTTTCTGGTTAATTTGATATTTTAATGTCAGAACACTTATATATGTTATACAAAACAGAGCATTATGGATAATCAAGGTCTAAATGTACATAATCTTTGGGGAATGTTTTGTCTTATGGAGTGATCAGAGGGACAGAGCAAGTCAGAGACACTGGCACGAAGGGTCTGGAGTAAGTCTGACAGTATAGTTGAGATTTGAAGAGCAATTTCAGAGATATGAAGGGGAGTAAATCCAGGAATGGGTGACGACAATTAGTCAAATATGGAACTGAGAAAACCAAAGTTATGAATGGACAGGTTCGTTAGGTTGTGGATGAATATGAATTAGGGGATAGGGAGGATAAAGTCAACATAATTAAGCTTGTTTAAAAATTTCTAGCTAAGTGTTATTGACAAGGCCATAATTACTCTATTTCAGAGTAAAAAGTCCACAGATTTTTCATTTTGAGCTGTTCTATTAAGTTTTGCATAAACTGTTCACTTTATAGTGGAAAGAATATGAGATTTGGAGCTTGACACACTTATGTAGAAAATATAGATTATATTTCTCCAAAAAAGACATACAGATGGATAATAAACACATGAAAAGATGCTCAACATCACCCATTATTACAGAAATGTAAATCAAAACCACAATGAGGTATCATCTCATGCTGGTCAGAATGGCCACCATCAAAAAGTCTACAAACAATAAATGTTGGAGAGGGTGTGGAGAAAAGTGAACCCTCCTACACTTTTGGTAGGAATGTAAATTGCTACAACCACTATGGAGAACAGTATGGAGGTTCCTTAAAAAACCAAAAATAGAACTACCGTATGATCCTGCAATCCCATTCCTGGGCATATAACTGGAGAAAGCCATAATTTGAAAAGATACATGCACCCCAATGTGCACAGTAGCACTCTTTACAATAGCCAAGACATGGAAACAGGCTAAATGTCCATCTACAGATGAATGGATAAAAAAGATGGATATATGCACAATGAAAACTCAGCCATAAAAAAGAATGAAATAATGTCATGAATGGACATAGAGATAATCATAATAAGTGAAATAACTCAGAGAAAGACAAATATCATATGATATCATTTATATGTGAAATCAAAAAAAGAAAAAGATACAAATGAACTTATTTCTAAAATAGAGACTTGCAGACATAGAAAACAAACTTAGAGTTACTGATGGGAAAAGTGGTATGGAGGAGGGATAAATTATGAGCTTGGGATTAACATATACATACTAGTATATAGAAAACAGATAAATAAGGACCTACTGCATAGCATAGTGGAGAAGGAAAGGGCAACCTACTCCAGTATTCTTGCCTGGAGAATCCCATGGACAGAGGAGCCTGGCAGGCCACAACCCATGGGGTCAGAAGAGTCGGACAAGACTTAGCGACTAAACTACCACTACCGCATAGCATAGGGAACTATACTCAATATCTTGTATTAACTTATAATGGAAAAGGATCTGGAAAAGAATATATATATATATATATATTCTAAGAATATAACATATATTAATATATATGGATCATTTTGCTGTACATCTGAAACTAACACAACATTTTAAATTATCTATACTTCAATTTAAGTGAAGTGAAGTGAATTGAAGTCACTCAGTTGTGTCCAACTCTTTGCGACCCCATGGACTATAGCCTATCAGGCTCTTCTGTCCATGGGATTTTCCAGGCAAGAGTGCTGGAGTGGATTGCCATTTCCTTCTCCAGGGGATCTTCCTGACCCAGGAATAGAACCTGGGTCTCCCACATTGCAGGCAGACGCTTTACCATCTGAGCCACCAGTGGTTAATAAAAAAAGAAAACATAGGTCTTGACACTACTGTTCAAGTGGTCTAGATAAAATCACTAGTACTTTTGTGGTTTGTGCAGAGTATAATGATTAAGACTTTAGGTTTGGAGTAAGATCACGTTTGAAGACTAACTCTTCCACTTATAAGCTGTTTGGCTTTGAGCAAGTTAAATAACCTCTTTGTGCTTCTCCATAAACTTCACTGGGTGTTATTAGAAATAACATACTTTATGCATCCAAAACAATACTGAGCACCTCTAGGAGCCTAATAAACAGCAGTGATTATTATTTCTCTTTGAGAACCAATGGGAGTCGGTAATTCTCAGGTAAACACAGACTCTAAACTGGGCTGGTAAATTCAATCGATATACATACATTTGTTTTGCCACAACTCTCTGCCAGAAAAGGCAAGATTCACACACAATGCAATAAAGACCTCACTTGAATCTTAGTAAATAGTGTATTTCTGTATGTTTTTGTATTGAAATATTCTGGAAAAGTTTGAATTTGCTAATAAAGTGAAAGTGTTAGTCACTCAGTCATCTCTGACTCTTTGTGACCCCATGGACTGTAGCCCACCATGCTGTTCTGTCCATGGAATTCTTCAGGCAAGAATACTGGAGTGGGTTGCCAAATTCTCCAAGGATTTGCTAAGGAACACGTATCTCTGCCTGAAATATGGAATCTGGCACTCTCTCTTCAGAAGTGTGGTATCAATTAAAACAGAGTAAGTGAGATTGGCCTCAGCTGAACTCAATAACTGGAGAGTGGTTAAGAGTCAATTAACTGCTGTTCGGTTAGCCTAGCAAGCTAGCTCTGTGAAAAAGGTATATGATCTGGGGCCACAGAGATCTCAGTTGAAGTATTGGCTCCCGGCTTGCACAATGTCTCTAATTCTCAGATTTATCATTTGTAAAATATGAATAATAAAAGCTGACATTCAGGAATTTTGGTGAATTTTAGCAATATCTGATGCACTATTTAGGGCCAATAGTAGAATGCTCCATGAATAAAGTCCTTACTATTATAAACTGTATTTGCCTTTTGGTCCCTAAGTTAACTGAGTCGATAGGTAGTTTTATTCTTAACACACTTTTTGGTGTCCATTTAATGAGAACTGTTCCAACAAACTGAAGATAACCAGCCAACATTTAACCACCGTTGTTTATAACAGTGCAATGTATAATCACCTAATGTTTCAAATAAAATGATATAAGTATGCATAGCAGAATCACTGATAATTCTTAAATTTGTTTTAGCCAGTGCTTTCAACTTCTTCAGCAAGTGTCTGGATTCTTGCAACAAGGAAACAAACAAAAAAAAATTGCTATCAGTATCTAGCATTTTTATTTCCCCCCACAATCAGAGGGTGGTGAAACTAAATAAAAATATTGGGAGGCAATAGGAAAAAAGTAAGGAAATTAACATTTATTGAGCTCCAGCTATGTGCCAAGCCCTGTTAGGTATTTACATATATCATCCCATTTTATCAGTACAGTAGCCTTCAAAGCAGAAAATTCAGAATTCTTCTTAACCTCAGTTTACAAATGGAAAACTGAGCTTATACTTTGCCCAAGTCACAGCTAGCAAGTGGCTGCGACAAATGGAAACAAACACTTTGGTCTTTTCATACAAAAGCCTGAATCGGATTGCCAATCCCTCTTAGATGTGAAATAATNCTCAGTTTACAAATGGAAAACTGAGCTTATACTTTGCCCAAGTCACAGCTAGCAAGTGGCTGCGACAAATGGAAACAAACACTTTGGTCTTTTCATACAAAAGCCTGAATCGGATTGCCAATCCCTCTTAGATGTGAAATAATCAGCTTCAGATTACTGGGTGGCGGATTACAGCAATGGTGGTTTCATTTGTAGAGTGAGGTACATCCTGGGTCCAGCAGAGAGGTGGGAGGCCAGACTCCAAAACATTGGGACCCATTGCTTTTCCTAATTCCTGTTGATTTTCGTAAGTCAGTCAGAGCTGCGCTGCTGAAGTTCCCTTCAGACTATTTGTCCTGGGGATTTGCTAATTCAATTATTTTATTCTTTCAATATTGATCCTCATATCATGCTCTAAGCCTTTGCTGGTCCTATTCCCTCAAGCGCAGTGATTTCCCATCAAGTTTTAATTCTGCAGTGCACTCAACTAGATCAACATCACCTTCTCCTTGGTATTCATCTGCCCAGATTTCCTTATCAGACTTTAGAATTGAATTTCTCTGCTGCCTGAAGCAAGGCCCTCTCCTTTGCTGCAATGGTGGAATGAATGGCTTCAGCATTTTCTCCAGAAAGCTAATATAGAACCACAGCTCAATTTTCAAAGAAAGGGCCCATATACCCAAGTTTGATGCAATTCAGTGGTTTCAAATGCAGACCTAGTACACAAAAAAAGCCATATTATAATGATTATTAATTCAAGAATCCTTGATTTTTTTTCAGTAGTGATTATGAAACATTTTTATTTAAAAATTTCTTAGGAGAACACAATGTAGATGGAGGGCGATAAGATTGACAAGAGTGGAGGAGTGAATGAAAATGATCTGAAATCAGGTCAGAAGCATTTGACTGTAGTACTTTAAGGAACGACACTTAAGAAATTAAATGTCACTTTTTCTATTGAAGGCCTACCTTCTCTTTTCTGATAACTTACATAATGACAACTGTTCAGACCCANTGAAATCAGGTCAGAAGCATTTGACTGTAGTACTTTAAGGAACGACACTTAAGAAATTAAATGTCACTTTTTCTATTGAAGGCCTACCTTCTCTTTTCTGATAACTTACATAATGACAACTGTTCAGACCCATTTTTGAGATCCAGATAGATCATGTATAATTGAAAAAACATGCCAGTGGGCTCAGCCAACAAATCTGACAGGAGGCATTACAGTTTAGGTGATTGAGCTCTGGATTAGGAGAAGAAAGATTCAGCCTCATCCTGAGAGCAGTTTTAGTCAAGCAGTGAAGACAGAAGTCTGTGGTTTTAAGCAAGGATGAGTTGGCGGGGAACAGGTAGCCACCTTTCAACAAGGGTTTTGATTAAAGTAACTTGTGGAGGGTTCAGGGATGAGGGAAAGTTGGTCTAAGATAGCAGAAAACTGAGCTTCATTATTGGGGTCAACATAGTTATTTTTAGCATAATCCCCAACAATTCAGTTCTTACCATACAACAACATACTGCTAAACACCCTATATAGTTATCTCACTTAATATTAATACTTTGACACAAACCTGTTTGTTCACAGAAAGGAAAATTAAGCTCAGAAAAGCTAGGCAAATTATTCAAACTCACACAGCACTTAAGTAGTATAATTGGGGTTCAAGTCTAGAGTCTGTGCTTATAAACATAAGCAGAAGGAAAAAAAACAGGGAAAAAAAGGACTTAAAATATTTGAAGTTTATAGTTTATGGAATATAGTCCCATAAGAAGAGTAAGGCAAAGACATGAGATATTTGTCTAGGAAATGAAATGAAAACTCCTTTCTCTCATCTAGAAGAAGGAGAGAAACCAAGCAAAAAAAGGAGAGAGAGTGATTTTGAAATGGAGATCTGTATCTTGAGGGAACAGGGCATCCTAGATGGCACTAGTGGTAAAGAATCTGCCTGCCAATGAAGGAGACATAAGAGGTGCAGCTTCGATCCCTGGTCTGGGAAGACCCCCTGGAGGAGAGTATGGCAACCCACTCCAGTATTCCTGCCTGGAAAATCCCATAACACAGAGGAACTTGGCAGTCTACAGTCCATAGGGTCACAAAGAGTCAGACACCCTGAAGCTACTTAGGTATGCAGGTATGCCTCTTGAGGGAGCATAAAATACATAAATCAAGTAAAAGGCCACAATCTAAAAAGCTTGCAGTGGAAATTGGGTCTTGGAATACGGAGTCTAGCATGTCTGACTCTTTGCGACCCCATGGACTGTAGCCTACCAGGCTCCTCTGTCCATGGGATTTTCTGGGCAGTAGTACTGAAGTGGATTGTCATTTCCTTCTCCAGGGGATCTTCCCGACCCAGGGATCGAACCCAGGTCTCCCACATTGTNTTTTTTTTTTTGCTGACTGTGTAGAGCTTCTCCATCTTTGGCTGCAAAGAATATGGTCAGTCTGATTTCGGTGTTGGCCATTTGGTGATGTCCATGTGTAGTCTTCTCTTGTGTTGTTGGAAGAGGGTGTTTGCTATGACCAGTGCGTTCTCTTGGCAGAACTCTGTTAGCCTTTGCCCTGCTTCAGTCTGTACTCCAAGGCCACATTTGCCAGTTACCCCAGGTGTTTCTTGACTTCCTCTTTTTGCCTTCCAGTCCCCTATAATGAAAAGGACATCTTTTTTGGGTGTTAGCTCTAGAAGGTCTTGTAGGTCTTCATAGAACTGTTCAGATTCTTCAGCATTACTGGTCGGGGCATAGACTTGGATTACTATGATATTGAATGGTTTGCCTTGGAAACAAACAGAGATCATTCTGTTGTTTTTGAGATCACATCCAAGTTCTGTGTTTCGGACTCTTTTGTTGACTATGATGGCTACTCCATTTCTTCTAAGGGATTCCTGCCCAGAGTAGTAGATATAATTGTCATCTGAGATAAATTCACCCATTCCAGTCTATCTTAGTTCACTGATTCTTAGAATGTTGATGTTCACTCTTGTCATCTCCTGTTTGACCACTTCCAATTTTCCTTGATTCATGGACCTAACATTCCAAAGTTCCTATGCAATACTGCTCTTTACAGCATTGAACCCTGCTTCCATCACCAGTCCCATTCACAACTGGGTGGTGTTTTAGCTTTGGCTCCATCCCTTCATTCTTTCTGGAGTTATTTCTCCACTGACCTCCAGTAGCATATTGGGCACCTACCAACCTGGGTAGTTCATCTTTCAATGTCTTATCTTTTTGCCTTTTCATACTGTTCGTGGGGTTTTCAAGGCAAGAATACTGAAGTGATTTGCCATTCCCTTCTCCAGTGGACCATATTCTGTCAGACCTTTCCTCCATGACCTGGCTGTCAGCATGGCTTAGTTTCACTGAGTTAGACAAGGCTATGCTCCGTGTGATCAGATTGGCTAGTTGTCTGTGATTGTGGTTTCTGTCTGTCTGCCCTCAGCACCTACCGTCTTATTTGGGTTTCTCTTACCTTGGACATGGGGTCTCTCTTCATGGCTGCTCCAGCAAAGCACAGCCACTGCTCCTTATCTCTGATGCAGAGTTATCAGATATCAGATTATATGTGTGTAAATGAGATATCATGATTGTGTGATATCTCAAAATTATATTATCTTTCTTTTATTGAAGGGTTGCTAATATATGCAGTTAAATACATGCCAAGTAGGTAAGTGCATTTTTTATATGCATTCTCATAATCTTGAGCCTCTCTTTAGTGGGTCTTTAATTCATAGGCATCTCATTTTTAGCTGTTTTAATTAGTTTTCTCTTATTCTAAGCACCTTCCTACTATTTGTCTCCAGTCTTGATTACTGTATTTTTGGAAAATCACCTTTCTTTAATGCTATTGCTTCACTCTTTTGTTTAAAAACATTTCAATAAAAATCAAGCTTTTAGTATTTTTTTAATGGCCCTACATTGACTTTTATATTTCCTCACTAAAACTTCAGCAATGCTGACTTGCATCTTGATACTTGCATATATATACAATCTTATGTTTTTATACAGTTAGTACTTACGTTGAAAGATTTCCGAGACCACTCCCCAGCTCAGTGATTCTTTTGGAGGACTCAGGATTCCACATGGGATTGTACTTGTGACCATGGTTTATTACAGTGAAAGAATCTGAAGCAAAATCAACAAAAGCTGCCTGGGATGAAGTCTAGGGAAAACCATTTGTAAACTGCAGAGTCTTTCTCCGGTGGAGTCATGCAGTATGTAGTTAACTCCCCCGGCAACAAGGATGACAATGTGTGTGTGAGATGTCACCATCCAGGAAAGCTCCTTAGAGACAGGCATCCAGAGTTTTCATTTAGGGCTGGTTGTGTGGGCACCTCGTGCCTGGTAGGTACCCAAATTCTAGCCTCCCAGAAGGAAAGTCAGTGTCCACCATAAACCATATTATTTGTTTACAAATTGTTATAGATAATGTAGGCACATTGAGCTACCCTTGGTGATGGACAGGGAGGCCTGGCGTGCTGCAGTCCATGGGGTCGCAAAGAGTTGGACATGACTGAGCTAATTAACTGAACTGAATCAGTTAAGAGTGGGAACTCCCCTGATTCTGAGTTTTAGGATGCTAACCAAGTATCAGCCTCATCACCAGGTCTTCCAAAGAAAGGATAATAGTTCTTTTTCACTGTGTTTTTTTTGTCTGTTTTTATTTTTGGATGTGCTGGGTCTCTAGTTGAGGCATGTGGGCTTAATTGCCCTGCAACATGTGGGATCTTAGTTCCCTGACCAGGGATTGAACTCATGTGGATTCTTAACTACCGGACCACCAGGAAAGTCCCTGACCCACTGTGTTAATGCTCTTCCCCATA
The DNA here is from genome assembly GCA_006410875.1 of Neotragus pygmaeus. NCBI lineage: Eukaryota > Metazoa > Chordata > Mammalia > Artiodactyla > Bovidae > Neotragus > Neotragus pygmaeus. The sequence continues at coordinate 335,426 of SJYV01018906.1, read as the reverse complement.
GTCTCCCATTCTCTCCTTTCAATGAAATGGTTAGTGTCATAAAAACTTGCTGATTAACATTACAGAGTTCCATTTCACAAAATATTTTTTGAAGATTGAGGGCAGGAGGAGAAGAGGACGACAGAGGATGAGATGGTTGGATGGCATCACTGACTTAATGGACATGGGTTTGGGTGGACTCTGGGAGTTGGTGATGGACAGGGAGGCCTGGCGTGCTGCAATTCACGGGGTTGCGAAGAGTTGGACATGACTGAGCAACTGAACTGAACTGTGTGTGAGAACCAAAGTTATTATACAAATGGGTGAAACATAGTTTAGTCTAAAAGCAGGTGAATATTGGTACAAGTCAAACTGCAGTAGATTCCTGGGGAGGGATATGAATTAAGTACCATCCAAGCAGAAAAGAGGAAGAGCTGAATGCAAAGAAGTGGGTAAAGATTTTCTCCAAAGACATGTTATTTCAGTTGAGGCTTGTAGGTGAGTAAGAAGGAGGTAGATGAGATAAAGTAGGCAAGGGTACACAAGGTAGAGAGAAAGTACATGCAGAGGTACAGAGGTATGAAAATATATGGTGATTTGTGACAAAAGTGACTGGGAATCCGTTTTCAGAGAGGTTGGTGAAAGAAAATGTTGAAGTTAGAAGAGGTAGAGTGAAATGTGAAGGATTCATTTTAAATCTGATTAATTTTTATTGAAGTATAGCTTTACAGTGCTGTGCTATTAATAGTTTCTGTTGTGCAGGAGAGTGAATCAGCCACATTTATATACATATATATGTATGATACGTATTGCCAATAAGATCTATACCATTTTTCTAGATTCTACGTATATGTGTTCATATACAACATTTTGTTTTTCTGACTTACTTTACTCTATGAAAGTTTTTAGTCCATCTACATCTCTACAGATGACCCAATCTCATTCTGTTTTATGGCTGATTAATAATTTTATTGTATATATGTGCCACATCTTTATTCATTCCTCTGTTGATGGACATTTAAGTTGTTTTCATGTTCTGGCTGTTGTAAATAGCGCTACAGTGAGCATTGGGGTACATGTATCTTTTTGAAGGATTATTTTTTAAAACTAAGAAATGTTTTATTTTTTTGCACGGAATATAGGAGCCAAATAACTTTTATTACAGTCATGATTTTAGAAATATAATACTGGTAGTAGCATAAAGCATTTTTTTTTTCCCCCAAACTACATGTAGACCTTGACTCATTAGTAGGTTGTGAAATCAGTTTAACTGGTTGTTTATAGTTTTTTTTTTTAAGGAATAGGAATTTTATTATATAGTATCCTGGAGTGTACATGGTAAGGTGTTTCGTGAAACATTTGCTATAAATGTAAATGTGGATAGGCACACATGTGTACTGGGATGCTGTTCAAGTGCATTTCTCACATTGGATTGCAGCCAAGAAAGCCTGAAAACACTTTTTTCAAAAGATGAATTGCAAGCCTGGAGCTGAGTTAGGGAGCTATTTTAGTCTTTTATCTCCAGCAGTATGGTGAACTAGATAACTTGAGAATGTTTCTGCCACTTAGGCCTAGGAATGCTTAACAAAAAATAGGTCATAACATGCATAACAGAGTGGTTAAGAACCTTAGTGAGATACTCAGGGGTTAGAATGAAGAGTAACTGAAAATTGAGCAGTAAGTGCGTGAGCTAAGATTAAGGGTTGAGGGGTTTGAGGGAGAAGGTCCTTGGTCCTCTGAACTTAGGGGCGTTGGTTTTAACAACAGGCTGTTAGTGCTAAGAGGTGAGAACCACCCAAAAGTCAGTGCAGGGCAGTAATTAGGAGTTGGAGCTCTCTTGCCGTGGAGCCTGGGTTGGAGGGAAAAAAATCTATGAGATGCACAACTGTGGTTCCATACCTGTAAGGGTTTGGTGTTCAAATTGATACTACCCATGTGGTCTTGACACCTGTGGTTTGGGAAATTGACGTAAGAATTGGATCCTAAGCCAGTTCTTGAGGTGCTTGGCAAAAGCACTGCAGAGTGGCACCTGTCAGCCCAGGCCATGCTTCTTATAGTTAGAAGCTACACTAGGAATCAAACTATGATGAGTGAGAACCAACATATACAACAGACCAAGGGATTAGATTCCCCCAGAACTGTAGCCAGCCAGTGTGTACTTAATCATGTCTGACTCTCTGCAGCTCCATGCTCCTCCCCCACCATGCTCCTCTGTCCATGGAATTTTCCATGCAGGGATACTGGAGTGGGTTGCCATTTCCTACTCCAGGGATTGAACCCACGTCTCTTGCATTTGCATTGGCAGGTGGATTCTTTATCAGCTGTGCCACCTGGGAAGCCCAGAATGTAGCAAAGAGAGCTGATTGGTAGGCACTATAAAATTAGTCTTCTTGAAAATGATTAAAAGCAAAAGGGAGAATCTAAAACATAAAAGACCCTAAGAGGGAAAAAAAAGAAAAAGAATTTCTAGACATTAAAATTTCATTACAATTAAAAAGTCATTCAGTGAGTTAAACTCTAGACTCAACAGATGAGAGAATTAATGAACTAGAGGATGGCTTATGGCATAGCACCTAGAATACAGCAGGTAAAGGAGATGTAAAGCAACAGGAAGAATGAAAAGGTACTACGTGTTCCTAATGAATCCCAGATGTAGAGATTAGAAATAATGTGGGAGAGACAGCATTCAAAAATATAATGAAGAATTTTCCAGAATTGATGAAAGTCAGATTTAAGAAAGTATCTGAAGGCAAAAGTAAAGATAAATACATCATCAGGTGCTTCAGAATGAAACTGAAGAACACCAAAGACATCAGAAGGATCTGAAAGCAACCAAAGATAAAACACAGAAGTTAGATCACTGGATAAAACAATATCCAGTGATCAGATGATGCAAGGCTGATGTCGGGGGTGGAAGGGCCTGGGAGACGTGTCAGAGAATTAGAGGTGGCATTGTTTGGTAACTCAGCGAATGTTAGAAGTTTTAGGAGGAGATTCAAGATGATGCCAGGATTTGTGTTCTGGCTGCTCAGGTAGATAACGTCATTTTGACTGGAAACACAGGAGGATGAAGCTTTGGGCTGTTCCCAAGGATTTGAGGAGTGGATCAGGGAATCATAACATTGTTTAGGACTTGTTGAGTGTGAAGTAGCTGTAGGACATCTATGCACAGCTGTCTGCAGATAATCAGTCTAAAAAGGCTGATCATTATAATATGTGGGTTCACAATAAGGTCCAGCTGTATAACACAGGGAGCTATAGTCAATATCCAGTGATAAACTATAATGGAAAAGAATATGAAAAAGAATAGCTGGTTCACATTGTGGTACAGCAGAGATTAACACAACATTATAAACAACTATACTTCAGTAAAATAAAGAATATATAGGTTATCTTTGTAAGTGGTCACTGAAACCATGAGATTGCCAAGGTTTGGGATACAGAGCAAGAAGAGATGATGGAATGTTTGAGAACCTGGAGAAATGAACCTCATCCAGAAATAGCTGGAGAATGAGCAGTGAGTGTGGGACCTGGAAGGAGGAGGATAAATCTGAGAAGTTTACTGAGATTTGATCAGTTGGAGATCTTGAAAAGAAAATGCACTTAATTCCTTGAATTCACTTAAAATGCAGTTAAAACTGCAAGGAGTTAGGACCATACACATGACATGTTGCCAACTAGGGAATCCCATCAAAAGTGCAGTACTTGAGATGTTTATTTGGGGCTCATCACATAGGTACCCCTGACCTTTGAGAACGTCTGCTCTGAGTGTTAGAAGTGATACCAGGCTTCAGTGTTTCAAGGGATGGATGGGAGGTGAGAAATTGGAGAACACTGAAGAAAGTTGGATAGCAGAGGAAGAAAGGACTTATCTTTGTCGTTTAAAACATTAATAACTTACTCTGCTGCAGTCTACCACTTGAGAAACGTTTTTGCATTTCTCACATGTTGCCTGTTTTAGTCTTTGACGATAGAAACCTTATTGCTCTTCTCTCCTAATGCTGTTATGAAACAGCAGTCTTTGTTAAATGATGAAGCATTTTTTTTTCCTTTGGGGTTGTGGTTTTAATCTACGTAGAGCTTCATTGGATTAGAATATCAACACTGGATCACGTCTCTTCTAACACAGAAGGCATCAGAGGCCCCAAGGGCTGCCTTGGCCTGTTCTACCCTGTGTGTCATTTCCTATGACCTTAGTCCTGCCTTAATTTTTTTTTTTTTAATTGAGGTATAGTTGATATAGGTATACAATGTAGTGATTCACAGTTTTTAAAGGTTATGCTTCATTTTTAGTTATAAAATATTGGCTATACCGTAAAAAAGAATGAAATAATACCATTTGCGGCAACATGGATGGACCTAGACACGATCTCTCTAAGTGAAGTCAGTCAGAGAAAGATGAATACCACATGAAACCACTTGTACATGGAATCCAAAAAAAAAAAAAAAATACACATGAATTTATTTACAGAAGGGAAGTAGACTCAGACATAAAAAATAAATTGGTAGTTACCAAAGGGGGCAAGTGAGGATGTGGGATAAATTAGCAATATGGGTTGAGCAGACATTACTATATTTGACATAGATAAGCAACAAGGTTCTGTTGTATAGCATAGGGAACTATATTCAATATATAGTAATAACCTATAAGGGAAAAGAATATGGAAAAGTGTGTGTGTGTGTGTGTGTGTGTGTGTATATATATAGGTATGTATAACTGAATCACTTTGCTGTATACTTGAAGCTTACTCAGCATTGTAAATCAACTGTACTTCAGTATTGTCTATATTCCCTGTATCATATACTCTTGTAGGTTATTTTAAACGTAACAGTGTGTGCCTCTTAATTCCCGACTCCTGTCTTGCTCCTCCCAATCTCCCTCTCCCCACTAGTTTGTTCCCCATATCTGTACGTCGGCTTCTTTCTTGTTGTATTCATTAATTGTATTCGATGAAGCAATTTTTGATGCCACTTACTACCTTGCACCAAGATTTTCTTCTCAAGTGCCCATCCTCTTTGTAATGAAAAAAACAAAAAACAAAAAACCTCAAACTTTATTTATTTATTAATTTTTGGCTGCACCCTGTCTTCGTTGCTCCCTGTGGGCTTTCTCTAGTTGGGGCCAGCAGGGGCTCCTCTCCGGCTGTGTGTGTGCTTCTTATTGTGGTGGCTTCCCTTGTTGCAGAGCACGTGCTCTAGGGCATGTGGGTTTGGTAGTTGTGGCACAAGGGCTTAAGTTGTCCCACAGCATTTGGAATCTTCCCGGCTCAGGGATTGAACCCATGCTCCCTATGTTGGCAGGTGGATTCTCAACCACTGGACCACCAGGAAGTCCTTCTTTGTAGTTTTTAAGAAATTATTTCTTGTGTATTTATCTTCTTTATTCCAACTTTTTCTCATTTATTCATTTGGAATAATGAGACTAAAGAGGTTATTTATTTAGGGTTAGTTTGAAACCCTGAAAAGGTTGGTTGACGTTGGAGGTGCATCACTCTTTACACTTTCACTCCTCTTGCTTCTCTAGGAAGAATATAAAACAACAGCCTTGTAAAGTCATCGTTGGAGCCCAGTGTGGCAATGCTGTGTTACGAGGAGCCCATGTCTATGTCCCTGGAATCGTATCAGCCTCAAAATGTGAGTATAATGTTTAGGTTTCTCTGTAAAACAGCCGCTAACATTTATGTGTATCATCAAATTGAAAATTCGTTAAATCCTCACTCAGATACATTTCAAATTTGCTTTAACAAAGATCTTTGCCAAGTTGTGCATTTAGTATAGCCCGTTGAGGTGTGTATCTGAGAAGGACTAATGAATCAGGCATCTGTATGTGGATTTTCTATCCATTTCTTTTAGTCCGTTTGAGGACATTTGTGATGATGTTAGAGGATCATGACTGAGGAAGAGAGTGGAAGATATCAGTGAAATTTTGTTTTCCATTCTTTACTCAATTGTGCTGAAAGCTCAGGCTGCTGAACTGTCTGTCATTTGCAGGGCAAACATTCCAAGTCTGGAATCTTAATATTGGGATGAAACTCAGCATTCTTAGTTTGTTCTTTTAAGGAATGTTAGATATGAGGAAAATAATTGAGATAGAAGATACCTTTCCTTTTCTGCTCAGCTAAAGGCTTCCAACTGAGGTTGGATGTTTGCTGTTTTTTTTTTTTTTTGACCCTCGCAAGGCACGTGGGATGTTAGTTCCCAGATTGGGGGTTGAACAGGTGTCCCGTGTATTAAGAGTTTTAGCCACTGGACAGCCAGGGAAGTCCCGGAGGTTGGATGTTTCGAAGACTACCCTGCCTCTTTGTTTTCCGAGGGGAAAAAATAGATTTATTGTTGTCAAACATTTGAAAGTAAACAGTTGTCTCTACTGTCAGAAGGTATAGTGAGACCATGAGCCAGGTTAGGCTGCTTCATGTCCACTACTGATGCCCCTAGGCCTCCCCCGTCTTAAAGCTTGAAGTATGTCAGTGTAATAGGACTGTCTTCTTTGCTCTAGTTATGAAAGGTGGAGATCCTGTTTCTGTCTACTCTGATATTAAAGGCAAATGTAAGAAAGGAGCCAAAGAATTCGATGGAACAGAAATATTTCTTGGAAACGGGATTTCTGAACTAAGCCGCAAAGAGATCTTCAGTGGGCTGCCTGAACTGAAGTATGTCAGCAACTGTTGTTTTGGGAAAAATAAGCATCCTTTTTGTGGTTTAAATAAAATGTAAAATAATGTAAAAATGTGTAGAATTGCATTATATGACTAATTTTTTTTGGTTATAAGTTCAATTTGAAAATACTTGTTTTAGCACAGACTGCCATTTTTAGGGTGGGGGAAATATGCTTTTAGTTAAAAGCATAAGTGCTCAGATTAAGGAATCTCTTAAGTTGAAAAGTTTTGCATCTTTGATAACATTATTTATCTTGATAAATGATGAATTAGATGGCCTCTCCAGATCTTTTTTAATGGTCTGTGTGAGTAAAGCTGATAGTTTTAAAATTAAAAAGAAAAAAAAATTTAACTAAAAAATTTGCCAGAAAGCCAGTACTGATGTGGATACTTGTGGTTAAAAATTAATGTTTGGATTTACTCCCACCCAACTTTGATTATGTTTTTAATTTAAAAAATGTATCTATTTATTCCCACACTGGGTCCTCGTTGTGCCTGGGCTGCGTTGGCTTCTCTTGTTGAGGAGCACCGGCTCTCGGCGCAGGGGCTTTAGTAGCTGTAGCTCTCCCACTCCAGTGTTCTTGCCTGGAGAATCCCAGGGACGGGCGAGCCTGGTGGGCTGCCGTCTATGGGGTCGCACAGAGTCGGACACGACTGAAGTGACTTAGCAGCAGCAGCAGCTCTCGGGCTGCAGAGCACAGGCTGAATAATTGTGGCGCACAGGCTTAGTTGCTCTGCGGCATATGGGGTCTTCTCAGATCAGGGATCGAATCTGTGTCCCTGGCATTGGCAGGTGGTTTCCTATCCACTGGGCCACCAGGGAAATCCTGCTCGCCTGAATTAGAACATGTTAGTGTAAAATCATCTCTGGTTGCTACAAGTGAAAGTAAAAGTCGCTCAGTCATGTCCAGAATACTGGAGTGGGTAGCCTTTCCCTTCTCCAGGGGATCTTCCCAACCCAGGGATTATACCCATGTCTCCCGCATTACAGGCGGATTCTTTCCTAGCTGAGCCACCAGGGAAGCCCAAGAATACTGGAGTGGGTAGCCTATCCCTGCCAGTGGATCTTCCTGACCCAGAAATCGAACTGGGGTCTCCTGCACTGCAGGTGGATTCTTTACCAACAGGCGCTAAGCAAATTAAATCTGTGTGTAATCCAGTTTCTTATAATTTTTAAAATCGAAATATAGTTGATTTACAGTGTTGTGTTCATTTCTACTATACAGCAAAGTGACTCAGATATACATTGTACATAGTCTTATGTTTATTACAGGATATTGAATGTAGTTCCCTGTGCTATACAGAAGGACCTTGCTGTTTATCCATCCTGTATATAAAGCTTATATCTCTTAATCCTAAACTCCCAGTCCACCTCTTCCCCCAACTCCCTCTTGGAAACCGCAAGTCCATGAGTCTGTTTCTGTTTTGTAGGTAGGTTCATTTGTGTCTGTATTTTTGCTTCGTGTTTTCAGGCTGTTTCAGAAATTCTTTAGACAGCTCTGTTATTACACAGTTAACAGCTGAAAGCTGTGAATTTATTCAGCTAGAAGAGAGCCACTTACCTGATTGCTAGGACAGTTTTTCATATTTCAGCAATTTGAATTTATAGTTGATATTAATTCTTCTAAAGACATAGGCTATTCCCTCCATCTAGAGTGGTAGTACTTTCCAGATGACCAAGAACTAATAAATTCTTTATCTTGGAGGTGCTTCTGAATATGAAGATTATGCATATATCTATGTGTTAATCTTTGGGTCTGTAATAAGGAGTTGATAGTTCGACTGCTTCCTTTATTTTGTTACAGGCGGTACACATTTCATCTTCTCATTTGACATGGTGGTTCCAGTAATTGGGTCCACAGACTTCTGAGTACTGTTCTCTTTTTTGGTAGGAGTAGAGTGTAGCCATCTTTCAAGAAAATGTTGAGTTTTAGAAAAAAATTTTAATTTTTTTTGGAGTATAAGAATATTTACAATGTTGCATTAGTTATAAATGTGCAGAAATGTGATTTAGTTCATATATCTATTCTTTTGATTATTTTCCCATATAGATTATTGTAGAGTATTCAGTAGAGTTCCTTGTATTCTATAGTAGGTCTTTGTTTATTATCTGTTTTATATATAGTTCAGTTCAGTTGCTCAGTCATGTCCAACTCTTTGTGACCCCATGAACTGCAGCACGCCAGACCTTCCTGTTCAACACCAACTCCCAGAGTCCACCCAAACCCATGTCCATTGAGTCAGTGATGCCATCTAACCATCTCATCCTGTCGTCCCCTTCTCCTCCTGCCCTCAGTCTTTCCCAGAATCAGGGTCTTTTCAAATGAAAGATTCCAGTTTTTATATACAGGATGGATAAACAGCAAGGTCCTTCTATATGGCACAGGGAACTACATTCAATATCCTGTAATAAACACAATGGAAAAGAATATAAAAATATGTACATGTGTATATTGGAGTCACTTTGCTGTATAGTAAAAATGAACACAACACTGTAAATCAACTATATTTCGATTTTAAAAATTATAAGAAACTGGATCTTTCACATCAGGTGGCCAAAGTATTAGAGTTTCAGGTTCAGCTTCAGTCCTTCCAATGAACACCCAGGACTGATCTTTTGGTTGGACTGGTTGGGTCTCCTTGCAGTCCAAGCACCACAGTTCAAAAGCATCAATACTTCAGCATTCAGCTTTCTTCACAGTACAACTCTCACATCCATACATGACCACTGGAAAAACCATAGCCTTGACTAGACGGACCTCTGTTGACAAAGTAATGTCTCTGCTTTTTAATATGCTGTCTAGGTTGGTCATAACATTCCTTCCAAGGAGTAAGCGTCTTCTAATTTCATGGCTGCAATCACCATCTGCAGTGATTTTGCAGCCCCCCAAAATAAAGTCAGCCACTATTTCCCCAACTATCTGCCGTGAAGTGATGGGACTGGATGCCATGATCCTGTCTCTTATACACATCTGACACGATGGGGGAAAATATGCTTTTAGTTAAAAGCATAAGTGCTCAGATTAAGGAATCTCTTAAGTTGAAAAGTTTTGCATCTTTGATAACATTATTTATCTTGATAAATGATGAATTAGATGGCCTCTCCAGATCTTTTTTAATGGTCTGTGTGAGTAAAGCTGATAGTTTTAAAATTAAAAAGAAAAAAAAATTTAACTAAAAAATTTGCCAGAAAGCCAGTACTGATGTGGATACTTGTGGTTAAAAATTAATGTTTGGATTTACTCCCACCCAACTTTGATTATGTTTTTAATTTAAAAAATGTATCTATTTATTCCCACACTGGGTCCTCGTTGTGCCTGGGCTGCGTTGGCTTCTCTTGTTGAGGAGCACCGGCTCTCGGCGCAGGGGCTTTAGTAGCTGTAGCTCTCCCACTCCAGTGTTCTTGCCTGGAGAATCCCAGGGACAGCGGAGCCTGGTGGGCTGCCATCTATGGGGTCGCACAGAGTCGGACACGACTGAAGCGACTTAGCAGCAGCAGCAGCTCTCGGGCTGCAGAGCACAGGCTGAATAATTGTGGCGCACAGGCTTAGTTGCTCTGCGGCATATGGGGTCTTCTCAGATCAGGGATCGAATCTGTGTCCCTGGCATTGGCAGGTGGTTTCCTATCCACTGGGCCACCAGGGAAATCCTGCTCGCCTGAATTAGAACATGTTAGTGTAAAATCATCTCTGGTTGCTACAAGTGAAAGTAAAAGTCGCTCAGTCATGTCCAGAATACTGGAGTGGGTAGCCTTTCCCTTCTCCAGGGGATCTTCCCAACCCAGGGATTGAACCCATGTCTCCCGCATTACAGGCGGATTCGTTCCTAGCTGAGCCACCAGGGAAGCCCAAGAATACTGGAGTGGGTAGCCTATCCCTGCCAGTGGATCTTCCTGACCCAGAAATCGAACTGGGGTCTCCTGCACTGCAGGTGGATTCTTTACCAACAGGCGCTAAGCAAATTAAATCTGTGTGTAATCCAGTTTCTTATAATTTTTAAAATCGAAATATAGTTGATTTACAGTGTTGTGTTCATTTCTACTATACAGCAAAGTGACTCAGATATACATTGTACATAGTCTTATGTTTATTACAGGATATTGAATGTAGTTCCCTGTGCTATACAGAAGGACCTTGCTGTTTATCCATCCTGTATATAAAGCTTATATCTCTTAATCCTAAACTCCCAGTCCACCTCTTCCCCCAACTCCCTCTTGGAAACCGCAAGTCCATGAGTCTGTTTCTGTTTTGTAGGTAGGTTCATTTGTGTCTGTATTTTTGCTTCGTGTTTTCAGGCTGTTTCAGAAATTCTTTAGACAGCTCTGTTATTACACAGTTAACAGCTGAAAGCTGTGAATTTATTCAGCTAGAAGAGAGCCACTTACCTGATTGCTAGGACAGTTTTTCATATTTCAGCAATTTGAATTTATAGTTGATATTAATTCTTCTAAAGACATAGGCTATTCCCTCCATCTAGAGTGGTAGTACTTTCCAGATGACCAAGAACTAATAAATTCTTTATCTTGGAGGTGCTTCTGAATATGAAGATTATGCATATATCTATGTGTTAATCTTTGGGTCTNATTTCATGGCTGCAATCACCATCTGCAGTGATTTTGCAGCCCCCCAAAATAAAGTCAGCCACTATTTCCCCAACTATCTGCCGTGAAGTGATGGGACCGGATGCCATGATCTTCGTTTTCTGAATGTTGAGCTTTAAGCCAACTTTTTCACTCTCCTCTTTCACTTTATCAAGAGGCTCTTTAGTTCCCCTTCACTTTCTGCCATAAGGGTGGTGTCATCTGCATATCCGAGGTTATTGCTGTTTGTCCTGGCAGTCTTGATTCCAGCTTGTTAATTCCAGCCTCCAAACTGTTCCTCCCTGTTGTCCTTCCCCCTGGTAACCATATTTGTTCTCTAAGTCTGTAAGTCTGTTTCTGTTGTGTAAATATGTTCATTTGTATCATTTTTTTTAGATTCCACATGTAAGTGATACCATAAGATATTTGTCTTTTGTCTGACTTGCTTAGTATGATAATCTCTGGGTGCATTCATGTTCTTGCAAGTAGCATTTCATTCGTTTTTAGTAATATTCCATTTATACACACACACACACACACACACACACTCACACCACATCTTCTTTATCCATTTCTCTGTTGATGGATATTTGGGTGCTTCCATGTCTTGACTGTTGTGAACTGTGCTGCAGTAGACACTGGAGGTGCATGTATCTTTTCTTCAGATTTTATGCCCAGGAGTGGGATTGCTGGATCACATGGTGACTATTTTTAGTTTGTTTTTTTAAGAATTTTTATTTTGTATTGGAGTATAGCTGATTAACAACGTTGTGATGGTTTCAGGTGAACAACAGAGGGACTCAGCCATACATATACATGTATCAATTCTCCCCCAGACCACACCTCCCATTCAGGCTGCCACTTAATGGCTGAGCAGAGTTCTGTGTGGTACTCAATATGTCCCTGTGGTTATCCATTTTAAATGTGTACATGACCACCAATCTCCCTAACTATCCGTCCCCGTCCAGCAACCCTAAGTTCATTTTCTAAGTCTGTGAGTCTCTTTCTGTTTTGTAAGTTCATTTGTATCTTTTTTTTTTTTTTAGATTCTACATAAAAGACATGCATATGGTAATTCTTCTTCTCTGTCTGACTTACTTCATGCAGTATGACACTCTCTAGGTCCATCCATGTTGCTGCAAATGGCATTATTTCATTCTTTTTAATGGCTGAGTAATATTCCATTGTATACATGTAACGCATTGTCTTTATCATTTCTTCTGTTGATGGACATTTAGGTTGCTTCCATGTCTTGGCTATTGTAAACAGTGCTGCAGAGAACATTATTGAGCATGTATCTTTTTGAAGTATGGTTTTCTTTGGATATATGCTCAGGAGTGGGATCGCTTTATGTGGTGGCTCTATTTTTAGTTTTTTAAGGAACCTCCATACTGTTCTCCAAAGTGCACCAACTTACATTCCCACCAACAGTGTAGGTAGGAGGGTTCTCTTTTTTCTGCATCCTCTACAGCATTTATTGTTTGTAGACTTTTTGAAAATGGCCGTTCTGACCTGTGTGAGGTGATAACTCATTGTAGTTTTGATTTGCAGTTCGCAAATAATTAGTGATGTTGATCGTCTTCTCATGAGCTGTTTGGCCATCTGTATGTCTTTGGAGAAGTGTCTGTTTAGATCTTCCCATTTTTTGATTGGGTTGTTTGATTTTTTGATACAGAACTGCATGAGCTATTTGTATACTTTGGAGATGAGTTGCTTCTTTTTCTCCTATTTTGTTGGTTGCCTTTTTGTTTTGTTTATGGTTTCCTTTGCTGTGCAAAAACTTTTGAGTTTATTTAGGCCCCATTTGTTTATTTTTGTTTTATTTTCATTATTCTAGATGGCAGATTCAAAAAACTGTTGCTGTGATTTATGTAAAAGAGTGTTCTGCTTATGTTTTTCTCTATAGAGTTTTGTGGTATCCAGCCTTACCTTTAGGTCTTTAATCTGTTTTGAGTTTATTTTTGTATATGGTATTAAATATATTCTAATTTCATTCTTTTACGTGTTGCTGTCCAGTTTTCTCAGAACCATTTATTGAAAAGACTGTCTTTTCTCCATTATATATAATCTTGCCTCCTTTCTCATAGATTAATTGACCATAGGTGTTTGGATTTATTTCTGGGCTTTATGCCCTGTTTCATTGATCTGTAAGTCTGTCTTTGTGCTGGTACTAGACTGTTTTGATGACTTAGCTTTGTAGTATAGCTTGAAGCCAAGGTGTCTGATTCCTCTGGTTCTGTTTTTCTTTCTCAAGATTGCTTTGGCTGTTTAGGGTCTTTTGTGTTTTCTGCACAGATTTAAAAAAATATATATATTTATTTACATATTTATTTGGCTCATTGGTATTAGTTGTGGCATTCAGTTCCTTGACAAGGGATTGAACCTGGGCCCCCTACACTGGGAGCATGGCGTTTTAGCCACTGGACCATCAGGAAAGTCCCTGCATATAAATTTAAAAAATATATTGTTCTAGTTCTTTGAAAATAGCCATTGGTAATTTGAAAGAAATTGCATTGAATCTGTAGATTGCCTTTGGTAGTATAGTTATTTTGAAAATATGTTGAAAATATTTCCAACCCAAGAACATGGGATATCTTTCCATCTGTTTGTGTCATCTTCGATTTCTTTCATCAGTGTCCTGTAGGTTTCAGAGTATAGGTCTTTTGCCTCCTTAGGTAAGTTTATTCCTAGATATTTTATTCTTTTTGGTGCAATGGTAAATGGCATCATTTCCTTCTCTTTATGATCTTTTGTTGTTAGTGTATAGGAATGTAAGAGATTTCTGTATATTTATTTGGTACCCTGTAACCTTACTGAATTCATTGATACGCTCTAATAGTTTTCTGGTAGCATCTTTAGGATTTTCTATGTATACTATTATGTCATCTGCAGTAATAGTTTTCTTTTCCAATCTGGATTCCTTTTACTTTTTGTTCTCTGATTGCCATGGCTAGGACTTTGAAAACTGTGTTGAATAAAAGTGATGAGTGTGGACATCCTTGTCTTGTTCCTAATCTTAGAGGAAATGTGTGGCCTTTGGTATGCTGAAGTATGTTTCCTCTATGCCTACTTTCTGAAGAGTTTTCATCATAAATGGGTGTTGAATTTTGTCAAAAGCTTTTTCTGCATCTACAGAGACAATCATGGTTTTTATTCAGTTTGTTAATGTGTGTGTCACACTTATTGATTTACAGATATTGAAACATCCTTGCATCCGTGGGATAAATCCCACTTGATCATGCTGTACGATCCTTTTAATGTATTGTTGCTTTTGGTTTGCTAGTATTTTGTTCAGGATTTTTTTTACCGATGTTTTATCAGTGATGTTGGCCTGTAATTTTCCTTTTTTGTGTGGAATCTTTGGTTTTGGTATCAGGGTGACAGTGGCCTCAGAGAAGAAGTTTGGGAGGGTGCCTTCCTCTGTAATTTTTTGAAATAATTTCATAAGGATAGGTGTTAACTCCTTTCTAAACGTTTGATAGAATTCACCTATGTAACCTGTTAGTCCTGGACTTTGTTTTTTGGAAGTTTTTCTTTTTTAAGTTTTGCCTGTGCTGGGTCTCCAATGCTGCGTGTGGGTTTTCCCTTGTTGCACAGAGTGGGGCTGCTCTCTAGTTGCAGTGTTTCCTGTTGGCAGTGGCTTCCCTTGTCCTGGGACACAGGCTCTAGGCACTCTGGCTTCAGTAGTTGTGGCATGTGGCCCCTAGAGTATGCAGGCTTTAGTTGCTGTGGCTTGCAGGCTCTAGAGCATGGACTCAGTATTTGTGGCAGATGGGCTTAGTTGCTCTGTGGCAGATCAGGGATTGAACCAGTGTCCTCTGCATTGGCGGGTGGATTCTCATCCATCATGCCAGTAGGGAAGTCCCGTTGGGAGTGTTTTAATCACAGTTTCAGTTTCATTACTTGTGACTGGTCTCTTCACATTTTCTATTTCTTCCTGGTTCAGATTTGGGAGAGTGTTCATTTCTAAGAATTTGTTCATTTCTTCTAGGTTGTCCATTTTATTGGCATATAGCTGTCTCTTGTGATACTTTCTGTGGTGTCCATTGCAACTTCCCCTTTTTCATTTCTAATTTTATTGATCTGAGCTTTCTTCCTCTGTTTCTTGATAAATCGGGCTAAAGGTTTTTCAGTTTTGTTTATCTTCTCAAACATAAGTTTATCTTTTAGTTTCATTGATCTTTTCTGCTATTTTCTTCATTTCCATTTCATATATTTCTGCTCTGATCTTTATGATTTTCTCTTTGATTTCTTCAGTGATCCACTGGTGGTTTAGTAGCATATTGTTTAGCCGCCATGTGTTTGTGTTTTTTTTTTTTTTACAGTTTTTTTTTCTTGTAATTTATTTCTAATCTCATAGTATTGTGGTTGGAAAAGAGGCCTCATGTGATTTGAATTTTCTTACATTTTCCCAGGCTTGATTTGTGGCCCGAGATGTGATCTATCTTGGAGAAAGTTCATGTGCACTTGAAAAGAATGTGTATTCTGCTAGTTCCAGAGAGAGTCTGCTATGAACATAAATAAGTCCCTCTGGTCTCATGTGTCAATTCAGGCCTGTTTTTTCCTTGTTTTCTGTGTGGATGATCTATCTGTTGATGAAATCTGTGTTAAAGTCTACCAGTATTGTTGTGTTATTGTCAGCTTCTTCTTTAATGGCTACTGGCATTTGCCTGAAATGTTGAGGTGCTCCAGTGTTGGATGTGTGTATATTTACAATTGTTACATCTTCTTGGATTGATCCCTTGTTCCCTTGTTACTTGTAATAATTTTTATTTTAGAGTCAATTTTGTCTGACATTAGTGTCGCTATTCCAGCTTTCTTTTGATTTCCAGTTTTGTGGAATACTTGTTCTTCCATCCCCTCACTTTCAGTCTATATGAGTCCCTAAATCTGAAGTGGTCTTCTTGTAGACTGCATATATATAGATTTTGTTTTTGTATCCATTCACCCAGTCTCTGTCTTTTGGTTGAACATTTAATCCAGTTACATTTAAGATAATGACTGATATGTATATATTTTTACTTCCATTCTGCTAATTGTTTTGGATTTGTTTTTATAGGTCTTTTTCTTTCCCTTCTTTTGTTCTCTTCTGTTGTGATTTGATGACCAAGCCTTTAGTGTGTGTTTTGATTGCTTTTTCTTTTTGTCTGTGTGTATCTGCAATAGAAAATTTTTGGTTTGTGGTTCCCATGAGGTTTTGGTACAGCAGTTTATATATATTTACAAGATTGTTTTAAGTTGTTGGTTTCCTAATCTCCAGTGGATTGTCACTATCCTGCATTTTACTCTTCTCATAGTTGCTGGTTTTGACATCATATTTGTGTATGAATTATTTCCTACCTTTACTGTATATTTGCCTTTACTGGTGAGCTTTCCCATTCAGAATTTTCTGGTTTCTAGGGTGGCCTTGTCTTTTCCCTCCAGAGAAGTTCCTTTGGCATTTGTTGTAAAGCTGGTTTGGTGGTGCTGAATTCTCTTAGCTTTTGCTCATCTGTGAAGCTTTTGATTTCTTTGTCAAATCTGAGTGAGAGCCTTGCTGAGGACAGTATTCTTGTAGTAAGATTTTCCTTTCATTGCTTTAAATGTATTGTGCAGAAGCCCTCTGACCTGCAGAGTTTCTGCTGAATAATCTGACAATCTTATGGGAAAACCCTTATCTTTTATTTGTTGCTTTTCCCTTGTTGATTTTAGTATTTTATTTGTCTTTAATTTTTGTCAGGTTGATTAATACACATCTTGGCTCTTCCTCCTTGGATTTATCTGGTGTGGGACTCTGCGCTTCCTGGACTTAAGTGACTGTTTCCTTTCCCATGTTAGGGAATTTTCAGTTTTTATCTCTTCAAATATTTTCTCAGGCTCATTCTCTCTTTTCTTTCTGAGACCCCTGTAATGTGAATGTTGGTGCTTTTTAATGTTGTCCCAGAGGTCTCTAGACTGCCCACATTTCTTTTCATTCTTTTTTTCTATATTCTGTTCCACACAGTGCTTTCTAGCATTCTGTCTTCCAGCTCATTTATCTGTTCTTCTTCCTCTTTTATTCTGCTATTGATTCCTTCTAGTGTATTTTTCATTTCAGTTATTGTATTTCCAATGCTGTTTGTTGTTTAAATCTTCCAGGTGTTTATTAAACATTTCATATATCTTTTTGCTCTGTGCCTCCATGCTTTTTCAGATCGTGGATCATCTTTACTGTCATTTCTATGAATTCTTTCTCTGTCTCCTCTTCACTTAGCTGTTTTCCTGGTATTTTATCTCATTCCTTCCTCTGGAACATATTTGTGTGCTGTCTTATTTTATCTAACTTTCTGTTTTCTGTTTCACAGACTGCAGGATTGTAGTTCCTCTTTCTTCTGGTGTCTGCCCTTAGGTGGGTGCGGCTGGTCTAAGGGGCTTGTGCAGACTTCCTGGTGGGAGGGACTGGTGCCTGCCCACTGCTGGGTGGAACTGGGTCTTGTCCCTCTGGTGGGCAGGGCTTTTCAAGGGGTATGTGTTCAGGAAGACTTTGAAGTGTGGTGATGAGTGGGACTGTGTTTTTGCCCTGTTGGTTGTTTGGCCTGAGGCTTCCTGACACTAGATCCTAAGGGATATATTGGGTAGGACCGGGCCTTGGTGCCAGCGAATACTCCTCAGCACACTGTCCTTGTCCACACAGTGAGCTACAGGTGCCCCTCGCCTCCCAGGAGAGCCTCCAAGACCAGCAGGTAGGTCTGGCCCAGGCTTCTATGAGGTCATTCCTTTTCCAACTGGGTCCTAGGGCACATGAGACCTGTGTGTCCTCTGAGAATGGCATTTGTTTCCCCTAGTCCTATAACTTCCCTGTGATCAAGCCATGCTGGCCTTCAAAGCCAAATGCTCTGGGGTCTCATCCCCCTGATGCCAGACCCCCAGACTGAGGAGCCTGACATGGGCTCAGAACTCTACTCCTGTGGGAGCACATCTGTGATACTATTATTTTCCAATTTCTGGGTCATCCACCTGGTGGGTACAGGGTTTGATTACATTATGAATGCATCCCTTCTGCAATCTTGTTGTGGCCTCTTCTTTGTCTTTGGAAGTTGAACATCTTTATTGGTGGATTCTGGTTCTTGTTTGTTGATGGTTGTTCAGTATTCAGTTGTGATTTTGGTGTTTTCGTGAGAGGAGGTGAGCTCAGGTCCTTCTGTTCCACCATCTTGTCAGGAAATCAAGAAGGTGTTGATTTTTAAACTCAACTTTCTGTTAGGATTTCTTTGTCTGCCTATGTGAAAAAAAGCATGCTTCTACAACAAAGAAATTCTCCATTTATGTACTGCTTATATTCTTTTTAAGCTTTAGAACCAACTTCACTAATATTATATTTGAACATTCAGTTAGTGAATTTGTGCCTGTTGGTTTCTTGAATGCCAGTTGGGTCGAATCATTCACAGGCTCAGATTGATGAATATACCAACAGATTGTTTATTCTATGAGGTCTTATATTTTGCATTATTACATGGAGGTACATTGTACAGAAATAGTTTTAAAGGGAAAGAGTAAACTCATGCATGAGCAGTAACTGGCTAAAATTATTCTTTGTCATGTTATTTTCAATTAAATACTATATAGATGGATACTTTTTTGCTGGTAGGTGTGGTCAGGAGGAGATAGTCAAAGGGGACCCAGATCCTGAAGTACAGGTGGGATCTGATATAGGATGGCAAGTGTATGTTAGTTTCAGTATTTTCCAGAGGACTGGAGTCCTGCAGGTCAGAGTCATTTGAATTACAGAGGAATAATCATTCAGAGCATGCAGTACAGGTCTAGACTCTGGGGGTTCGGGCAAGGTGTTGATCAAGGTAAGTGCCCAGTTGTCTCAACGAAGAACTGACTTTTGAATATGAGGCAATGATGTTTCAGGTTTTTATATTTTCTGCTAAGGGGAAGTGAAAGTGAAGTCGCTCAGTTGTGTCCAACTCTTTGCAACCCAATGGACTGTAGCCCACCAAGCTTCTCTGTCCATGGGATTCTCCAGGCAAGAATACTGGAGTGGGTTGCCATTTCCTTCTCCAGGGGATCTTCCCGACCCAGGGATCGAACCCAGGTCTCCTGCATTGCAGGCAGATGCTTCAACCTCTGAGCCACCAGGGAAGCCCCAAGGGGAAAGAACTATTTAATTTAGAACTCGTTTGATTTAATCCTGATTGGAGCAAGGACGAGAGTCTTAACTCCGAGTGAAGGTGCAGATTTGGAGAAACCGAGTGTTAAACAGACGAGTGAGAGTAAAAGGCACGGGATGAAGAAGAAAAGGATTAACCTTTGTTGTCAGATCCACCGCAGTGACAGTCATAAATATCTACTGAAATAATGTCACCCTTACAGGGCAGCATAAACTTACTCTGCTGTGGCATAAGAAGAAATACAAAGGGAATTACCTGGCAGTACAGTAGTTTGGATTCCATGCTTCCATTGCAGAGGCCTGGGTTTGTTCCCTGGTCCGGGAATTAAGATCCCATGTGCCACTCAGTTCAGTTCAGTTGCTCAGTTGTGTCTGACTCTTTGTGACCCCATGGACCGCAGTAGGCCAGGCCTCCCTGTCCATCACCAACTCCCGGAGTCCACCCAAACCCATGTCCATTGAGTCGGTGATGCCATCCAACCATCTTAGCCTCTGTCGTCCCCTTCTCCTCCTGCCCTCAATCTTTCCNTTCCTGAAAAGTTTAAGATGGCCACAAACTTAAGGCAGTGGTTTGTAACACATAGAACAAGTCATTTAGTAGTGTGTCAGATTTTGGCTTTTTTCTTACACTTGTACTTAAAATGTGAGTGCTCTCTTGTTTGAAATAATTTTTATTAAAACCTAAAATAAGAAACTACAGAAGGACTAAAATTCTATTGAGATGACCATGACTTTAAGACCTTTCAATGAAAAAGCAAAAATTGCTGGAGGTTAAATGGAGAAGGCAGTAAAGAAAGAATAACTTTGTGCCTGCTTTTATCTCCCCACTGCCTTCCAGTGCCTTTACCCCTCTTTTTTTAACAATTAAAAACATATTTTTATCTTTGGCTGTGTTGGGGTTTCTTTGCTGTGTGGGCTTTTCTCTGGTTGTGGTGTGCGGGCTTCTCATTGTGGTGGCGTCTCTTGTTGTGGGGCACAGGCTCCAGGCGCACAGGCTTCAGGAGTTCTTGCACATGGGCTTAGTCTCTCTGTGGAAACATGGAGTCTTCCGAGACCAGGGAGTGAACCCGTGTCCCCTGAATTGGCAGTGGATTCCTATCCACTGTGACACCAGGGAAGTGGTATTAAGACCAACCTTCGTCTTAACAAGGAATTTATTTCAAACCACCGTCTGTATAGACCAGTTTCTATGTAGCTCTATTTTTTAAAAGCTAAAAAATATTCAGTTGTTGGTGAAAGTCACAGATATCAATCAGTTTATCAGAAATGCCTTAAGCATCGTCTGAACTCCTTTGCTCCTGATACTCCTTTCAGATCACGACAAAAGTAAAAACATGAAAGGTTTCCCTAGACCCAGATGTCAAGTGTTCCTTAGGATCTATCTCATCAAGCAGGCAGCGGACAAATTTATTTGCTTTCTTTCCTATCCATTGATTCAATATTAAAAAAAAAAAATTACTTTCCAAGTGGTGTCCTGTGTGGTAACATGCTAGAAATGTAAACACTGATCTTTCTGTTCAGGTCTTTATATTTTGTGAGCAGCAGGTTCACTCCTGGTGTCTTTGACATCATTGGTTCAGCCCATCCAGTAGAATTCTTTTTTGGGAACAAGATTGACAAAATGAGCAAGGTGATTGGACATGGCATAAAAAACTGAAATTGCAGCTATTTCCCAGATATCTTCTTGGTTGAGGCTGTGCACCTCGAGCTTTTTGAAACGGTCATCTGTTATGTCATCAGCTTGGGAAATAGCGAGCACCCATCCCAGCATTGCCTTTTCCTGGGCAGGGAGGACAGAGTTTCTCTAGCTAATGCAGACCTGGTCAGAGAGCACTGGTTCTTCGAGAAGACCCTTTACGGGGCACTGTGGATGACCACGCTATGTGTACCTGTTGGCTAGGCTGATCACCCAGATGATGAGCTCTCTGTCAGCTTTGCTGAGCTGGTCTGTTTCCTTGTTGCAGTTGGCACTGTAATAAGCAAAAAGCCTCTGAATTTCAGTGGCCGGTGTAACAGCACTTTAAATACGTTTGGTAAAAATCCTGTCATCAGCCGCAGGGCCCTGAGGCTGCTGAGCACTGACATGTGCGTTGGTCTTAGTACTCGGTATACGCCCATCTGTGCCCAGAGAGAAGAGCTTGCTTGTCTGTGTCTCCTTCCTCACCGCTGGTTTTCTCTTATGAAGGAGCGATCTTGGGTTCACTTGAGCACTGTAACCCTCTCAAGTTTCTGAGTACCTTCTGAGTACGCGTTTCAGTGTGAGAATCAATGGAAACCTTTGAACTTAAAAAATAGCACACATGCTGGATTTCCCTGGTGGCCCAGTGATTATGACTTCATGCTCACAGTGTAGAGGGTACAGATCCAATCCCTGGATGCCTCATGATGTGGCCTAAAACACTAAAAAAAGAATAAATAAAAAATAGCCCTGTGCTTCTTAACCTCATTTTTTTTCCTGCCAAGCAATTTTTAAAATAAATGATTGATCCAACCAGTCCATTCTGAAAGAGATCAATCCTGGGATTTCTTTGGAGGGAATGATGCTGAAGCTGAAACTCCAGTACTTTGGCCACCTCATGCGAAGAGTTGACTCACTGGAAAAGACTCTGATGCTGGGAGGGACTGGGGGCAGGAGGAGAAGTGGACGACAGGGGATGAGATGGCTGGATGGCATCACAGACTCGATGGACGTGAGTCTGAGTGAACTCTGGGAGTTGGTGATGGACAGGGAGGCCTGGTGTGCTGCATTTCATGGGGTTGCAAAGAGTCGGACACGACTGAGCTACTGAACTGAATGTTATTCTATCATACTGAAGGCTGACCTGTCATCCTCCAGTCTTTATATAATGAATACTAATAATGTGTTAATAATTTAATAAAAAGTTATACCTATAGCTAGAGGTACTTTTGGCTTGTGTAATCTTTCATAATGTATTTCTGAGTGCTAACCAGAAATAGCTAAAATGTTTTCACTTTCTGTTGCTGAAGTGTGGTCATGGTGGGGAGATAGGAACCCAGATATGCCTTTAAGAGACATCAGTGGCATAAAACGAAGATTCTTAGGTCAGAATTAGCAAAGTACTTCATATGGCAAGATTTTGTACATTTTCTGGGTAAAAAGATAAAATGCTTTTTCACATTTATAAGACATCTCTTGCTTCCACAATGTTGAGAACCACTGAATTGAAAAAGGACAGTGTGCATTTTTTGGTGAATTGGTTGGGAAAATGCGTCATGTATGTGTGTGTGTTTGTGTGTATGGATGCCCTGTGAGATCACAAGATACTCTGGGAAATTAAGAATTTTCCGACACTGGTATATTTACAAAAAAACATACTCTTGGCTGAGGATGTTGTTCTGAGTTACCTCCGGTAATCTCTTCTTAAAAATTATTTATTTTTTCAAGGCTGCTCTGGGTCTTTGTTACTGAGCACGAGTTTTATCTCATTGTGCTGCGGGGGCTACTCCCTGGTTGCAGTGTGCGGGTTTAGTTGCTCTACGGCAAGTGGGATCTGCCTGGACCAGGGATCGAACCTATGTCCTCAGCATTGGCAGGCAGATCCTCACGCGCTAGACCACCATGGAAGTCCCTCCAGTAATCTCTACTTTCTCTGTTTCTGAAATTTAAAGTGATCTAGCGTCACTGGCAGCTGATCATTTTATTTTTTCCCTTGTAGAATTTGCCATCTGCTGTAGTAAGTCATGTTCTGGATCCTCAGCCTGGAGAGAAGATTCTAGATTTGTGTGCAGCACCCGGAGGCAAAACGACACACATTGCAGCCCTAATGGGCGACCAGGTGAGGCCCTCCGTGTGCAGAACTGCTCGTGGTGTCACCTGAGACATCGTCACAAAAGAAAGTCTGTCCTCGGGGAACCGTAGCTCAGATTTCACTGCTGTTTCCTTCATATGCATATTTGCTGTGTGGCTTTGTAACCACTCTGTGCTTCAACTGAGATTCCTCAGCTGAAGAAATGTATGCGAGTTGACGTTACCTTTCCTGTTTGTTTCAAAATCCATAAAACCAGATGGTTTCTAAAATAT
Source organism: Neotragus pygmaeus (assembly GCA_006410875.1). Classification (NCBI taxonomy): domain Eukaryota; kingdom Metazoa; phylum Chordata; class Mammalia; order Artiodactyla; family Bovidae; genus Neotragus; species Neotragus pygmaeus. Next base: position 312,036 of record SJYV01018906.1, on the reverse strand, counting down.
GCATGCTAGTAGCTTCAGTTACAATAGCTTTATTTCTTTAAAACATTATTTTATATTGGAGTACAGCTGATTAATAATGCCATGATAGTTTTAGGTGGACAGCAAAGGAATCTAAAATGAGGCAATGGTATGGGGAAGGCGGTAGGAAGGGGGTTCAGGATGGAGAACANAATAGCTTTATTTCTTTAAAACATTATTTTATATTGGAGTACAGCTGATTAATAATGCCATGATAGTTTTAGGTGGACAGCAAAGGAATCTAAAATGAGGCAATGGTATGGGGAAGGCGGTAGGAAGGGGGTTCAGGATGGAGAACACGTGTACACCCGTGGCGGATTCATGTTGATGTATGGCAAAACGAATACAATATTGTAAAGTAAAAAAATATATATGTAAATAAGCTGAAACTTTAAGAACATTAAAAAAAATAAAATGAGGCAATGAACTTACAGCATTCTTGATCAAGAGTCGGATTTTAATTGATTACTGGACTGCTTTTTAAAAATATCCTTACGATGAGTACTGGGGTACACCCATAAAGCAGAGTGACCAAATGTCCTCCTTCATGGAGCTTACATTCCAGTAAAGGGACACAGATAACAAATGAGTAGAAGATAAGGCATATGTAATTGTGGTAAGGAATGTGGTGAACCACAAAGGGAGGCTTCTGGGGCTTCGAAATATGGCGAGAAGGGAGAGTGAGTTTGCAGTTTCACGTGGGTGGCAAGGAAGAGCTGCCCTGGGAAGGTGGTATTTGGGAAAGATCTACAGGTGGGAGGGGTGTTCCAGTGAGAGGGAATGATAAGGGTGAATGTGCTGAGGCTGGAGGCTGTCTTGACTTGGGGGGAACCTGAAGTAGTTTTGCTTTGTGGACTAAGTGACGAGGGAGAGAATCAGAGAGATGGGGTCAGGCCCGAGGCATCTTGGCGGAGGAGGTTTGCCAGGGTCTGAGGGGACTTCACACCTGCTCCAGAGATGGGAGATTGCTTCTTACATTGGCCGAGGCCTCAGACAAGCTGTAAGAGGGCGGAATAGATGCAGAGAGACCACTTAGGAGACAGTAAGTCATGGGACATCACAGAGGAAGTGAGAAGTTGGGCAGATTCTGGCTGTATTTTCAAGCCAGAGCTGTTAGGAGTTGTTGGTGGGTTGGGCGTGGGTTGTGAAATGAGAGAGTAACTGAGGGTGACTCCTTAGGTTTTTGGCCAGAGAACCTAGAGAGGCGGAGCTGCTGGATTGGGAGGACTCTGAGAGGAGTGCATTTGGCAGGGGAAAATCAGCCATGTTGTTCAGCTGCTCAGTTGTGTCCAGCTCTTTGCAACTCCATAGACTGCAGCACACCAGGTTTCCCTGTCCTTCACTGTCTCCTGGAGTTTGCGCAAATTCAGTTAGTGATGCCATGCAACCATCTCATCCTCTCTTGCCCCTTTCTCCTGCCGTCAGTCTTTTCCAGCATCAGGGTCTTTTCCAGTGAATTGGCTCTTCATATCAGGTGGCCTTTAGCATCAGTATTGTTTAAAAGCAGCCACACAGCCTGGATGGCTTACGGCTTACTCCTGAGTCCATTCTGGAGTCTGTGTAATTCAGTCGATCCCAGCCTGCCTGGCTCTAGCACTGGGTCAGTGATGGATTACCCAGAGGTTCTGATGACCTTGATGGGCTCATTCACTTGGGTTGGATGGCACTGGCTCAGCTGAGGCCACTGGAGTGTCTTGCTTCTGGCCTCTGCGTCTCTCCGCTTCCCGTGGGGCCAGGGTGCTTGCCCAGCAGAGGGCAGTAGTGATGGTCAGCAGTGGCAGAGGACAACGCAGAACAAGGATGCTGCTGGAGCGCTTTTCGCATCTCTGCCTACATCACCTTTGCTGTCATCCTATTGGCCAGTGGAAACCACATGGCTGAGACCAGCTGGGACCAGCTGAATGTTGCAAGGTCAACAGCAGAGGGTGAAAATATGTGAAGACTTGAAAATATGTGAAGACTTGGGGCTGTTTAGGCAACGTCCCAGTGGGCCAGCACCCCAGGAACCTGAATAGAAATAATTGAGTCAGAACTGAATCCCCCGATTTCATTACTGCTTTTGATTTGTTGTCATTGTTGATTTGTTTTAATATAGTTTACCAGACTTTGTGTAAGTATAGCCTCCTATCTCGTACTTCTTTAAAAGCACCTTCAGCCAGTGCACTTTCTCCTTCACTGTAGTTACACTGGTACCTTATTCTGGTGGTTTTTGCCTACTTTTCCAGTTCCACTTACTTGAAATGGTTTTCCTGTCCATCATGGTATTAATTGGAACTGTGCCAACTGCTCAACCTGGTGTCACCTCCAGGAACACGATGAGCAAATCTTCAGTACAGTATAGTTTATGCAGTCAGTGCATACGTCACACAAGAAGGGAAAAAAAGCAAAACACATTGAAGAGTTTGTGTCACTATCTCTGCAGAACCATTTCACAGAGCATTTTAAAATACCACGTGAATATCACAGTTCAGTTCAGTTGCTCAGTCAAGTCCGACTCTTTGTGACCTCATGGACCACAGCATGCCAGGCTTCCCTGTCCATCACCAACTCCTGAAGCTTGCTCAAACCCATGTCCGTTGAGTCAGTGATGCCATCCAACCATCTCATCCTCTGTCATCCTCTCCTCCTGCCTTCAATCTTTCCCAGCATCAGGGTCTTTTCCAATGAGCCAGTTCTTGGCATCCGGTGGCCAAAGTATTGGAGCTTCAGTTTCAGCATCAGTCCTTCCAATGAATATTCAGGACCATTGCATCTCCTCGCAGTCCAAGGGACTCTAAAGAGTCTTCTCCAACGCCACAGGTCAAAAGCATCAATTCTTCAGTGCTCAGCCTTCTTTGTGGTCCAACTCATCACATACATGACTTCTGGAAAAACCATAGCTATGACTATGAATATCACAGCCTGTTCAGAAAACTGTAGCCTCTTCTCTTTAATGACTTTTTTTTTAGATTTTTTTTTTTATGGACCATTTTTAAAGTATTGTTGCAGTATTATTTCTGTTTTTTCATGTTTTCTTTTTTTGGCTGTGCGCTGCATGTGTGATCTTAGCTCCCCAACTGGGGATCACACCCACCCCCACTGCCTTGGAACATGAAGTCTTAACCACTGAACTGCCAGGGAAGTCCCTATTGACTTTGACTTAAAATGTTTCCATGTAAAATAAAATTATTTTTGATCTATTTTTTATAGTTCAGAACATCTTGCTGTGATATAGGCTTATATTTTTCTGTCTGTAGTTGTCAGAATTCACATGAATTTTGTTACGTGTGCATAGGTCAGAAGGTACTGGGATGAAGGCTGATTTTACAAGTAACATTCATTTGCATCTCAGAGTTCTAAAAGGCAAATATCTCAGAAAAACATGCTCTTCCAGAGGTGAGCAGGGCACATCAAATTGGTAATATTTTAATATTTATCTCAAATGAATATTTTAAAGTTTCTTTGCGTGATAAGTCGCTTTGGTCGTGTCTGAGTCTGTGACCCCATGGGTCGTAGCCTGCCAGGCTCCTCAGGCAAGAACACTGTCGTGGGTTGCCATGCTCTCCTCCAGGGGATCTTCCAGACCCAGGGATTGAACCCATGTCTCCTACATCTATCTCCTGCATTGGCAGGCAGGTTCTTTACCACTAGCACCACCTGGGAGAAGATTGCTAACACTGCTGTTCAGTTTTGAGTTCTGTGGAGTAAAAGTAGATGGGCATTATAAGAAAATTATCTGGCAAGATTGTATTCTTTAAAAGGAAATGCTTAATAGGTAGTCGATGTAAAGTCAGTATACATTTGAATGATGAATTCCCCTTTAAAACTGGGGGAAACAGGAAAGTGGGGAAGAGTATAATTATTCATGAGATTTTTTTCTTTGATAATTTTCATGATTCCTTTGTATTTGCACTTTTTTATGTTTCTTTCTCTCTTTTTTTTTAGGGAGAAGTGGTGGCACTGGATAAAATATCCAAAAAAGTAGAAAAAATAAAGCAGAATGCATTATTGTTAGGATTGAATTCCATCCGGGCATTTTGCTTCGATGGAACAAAGGCCCTTAAACTTGATATGGTTAAGGACACAGACGGTGAGTTTAATTTTATCTTTCAAAGGCTTCTGTAATTGGCATTTACAGTCAGATTTTGCTGTCTTTGTGCCAGCCCCTAAATATCCACAGAGCCTTGAAACTCTGTCGTGGGTCTAAGATATTTTGGCATAATAGATATCTTTTTTGCTTTTCATCTCATCTTTGAATATCTGGTTTTAAATACAGAATCAAACCCCCAAGACTTTGTTCTTAGCCTGTTTTTTTTTTGTTGTTGTTGTTATTTGTTTTAGTTTCATATTACAGCTCAGGAAGTTGAGATTCTATATAAGCCTTTCAGTTTTATGATTCTTCGTGTTTCATTTTTCTTGAGGAACTGATGATATATAGAACTAGAAAGGAAAAACTGCAATGATTCTTGTTCTGGAATAAAATATTGCATTGGTTAAATCACTCTATTTCTCTATTTTTGTTTCTATTTAGACTTTATTTCATAAATTACTCAAGGAACTTGCATATTTTAATCAGTTATGGGCATTGTTTTCCCAGAATGTTTATTGATTGGATGCTGTTCCATTCATGTGATTTGTAAAAAGCAATTTTTTAATTGGAGGATAATTGCTTTACAATTGGGTGTTTCTGCTGTACAACACTGTGAATCAGCTGTACACATACTTATATCCCCTTCCTTGTGAGCCTCCCTCCCACCCCCACATCTCACCCCTGTAGGTCACGACAGAGCACCAGGCTCCCGGTGTTAACAAAAACTTCCACTAGCTGTCTGTTTTACACATGGTAGTGTATATATGTCAATACTGTTTTCTCAATTTGTTTCATTCTCTCCTTCCCCTGCTGTGTGTACAAGTGTGTTCTCTACATCTATGTCTCTTCCTCTCCTGCAAATAGGGTCATCAGTACCATTTATCTAATTTCCATATATATGTGTTAATGTATGATATTTGTTTTTCTCATTTATTTCACTCTGTGTGACAGACTCTAGGTTCATCTGCATCACTGCAGATGACCCAGTTTGGTCACTTTTTATGGCTGAGTAAAGAGTCCGAAATGCAGTACTTGGATGCAATCTCAAAAATGATAGAATAATCTCTGTTCGTGTCCAAGGCAAACCATTCAATATCATTGTAATCCAAGTATATGCCCCAACCAGTAATGCTGAAGAAGCTGAAGTTGAACGGTTCTATGAAGACTTACAANGTTCTTGCTTCTGCTGCTTGCCTACTGGTGGATAAGGCCGGTCTAAGGGGCATGTGCCGGCTTCTTGTAGGAGGAACTGGTTCCTGCCCACTGGTGATCAGAGTTTGGCCTTGTCCTTCTGGTGGACAGGGCCATGTCAAGGGCTATGTTTATTGAGCAGCTGTGGGCTCAGGAAGACTTTAGTCAGCCTCCCTTCTGAGGAGTGGGGCTGTTTTCCCACCCTGTTGTTTGTTTGGTCTGAATCATTTCAGCCTGTTGGGTGGGCCAGGTTTTGGTGAGAAAATGGTGACCTTGTGGAGGGCTCTTGCCAAGGAGTACTCTTCAGAACTACTGCCACCAGTGTCTTTCTCACTGCAGAAAGCCTCACCCCATCCTACCCCCGAACCTCTGCCAGAGACCCTTCAATTCCAGCAGGTAAATCTGTCTCAGGCTTTTATGAACTCACTACCTTTTCTCCTGGGGCCTGGTACACATGAAATCTTCCAAGCGTAGAGTTTCTGTTTCTCTCAGACCTGTGGAATTCCTTTGATCACATTCTACTGTTCTCCAAAGCCAGATATCCTGAGGATTCTTCTTTCTGGTCAAGGCCTCCAGGCTGGGATGACTGATGTGGGTGTTGGAAATTTCAACCCTGTGGGAGAACCTCTGTGATATAGCTATTTTCTAGTTTGTGGGTCTCCCACCTGGCAGATGTGGGGTTTGACTTTATTGTGATTGCACCTCTTCTATCATCTCACTGTGACTTTTTCTTTATCTTTGGATACAGGGGATATATACACATATATGTAGATTCCAGTGTTTTTGTTTTCTTCTCAGTGGTTGTTCAGCAGTTCTTTGTAGTTTTGGTATTTTGGCGAGAAGGGGAGAACTCAAGTCTTTCTACTCTGACATCATGTTTACACCTCCCTTGAGAGTCCCTTGGACTGCAAGGAGATCCAACCAGTCCATTCNAAATTTAATTTTATCCAGATAGTTTATATCCACATTTTAAACATTGTCAGATAGTACTACTTGTCCCATAAAGAAAAATAGGACTCCTTTACCCTATCCCTACCCTCAAATTCTACTTTTCAGGGGGTACCAGTAAAGCAAAACATAAATCAAGAAAATTTCCCAAAATTTTCAAAAAGGAGATACTTTTAAATTTAAAATATCTGTTAGAACATTAAATTTAAAGAGACTCACGCCAAGTCACATTGACATATTGCTTCAGAAATGGAGGTTGAGTGAAGAAATTAAAACTTTAAAATCTAGAAGCATATAATCAATATGTGGAACAATTGCAGCAATATAGCCTGAGGGAAGAAAAAAAGCATTTTTGCATATCTAAGTTTCCAAAAAATGTACCCCACTGCCTGCAGCTACTAGATTCACCCATCTGGAGGACATAAGGTGCTTCAAGGAACAAAGAAGTGGGAAAAAACAAAACAAAACTGATTAAAAGTCACCTTGTAAACAGAGGACCTAAAGAAAGAAGGAGTGGAATAGAAGTCCCCAGGTGCTGGCAAAATGCAGTTCTTGGAAAACATCTGTGCATCTATCTAACAGAACAGACAGTCCAGATCAAAGTAAACAGACANAAAACTGATTAAAAGTCACCTTGTAAACAGAGGACCTAAAGAAAGAAGGAGTGGAATAGAAGTCCCCAGGTGCTGGCAAAATGCAGTTCTTGGAAAACATCTGTGCATCTATCTAACAGAACAGACAGTCCAGATCAAAGTAAACAGACAGTCATCTTCAGGAAGAATGTCTTTAACAGAAAATATATGGAACTGATAGAATCCTCGTGATATTGGACTATGAGGTGATGTTTCAGATTTTGAGGAGAATTTGAAATAAATTAGTAATAAGCAAAAAAGAATAATAAGGAATGATGAAAAAAAAGAGGACTACTATTCCCATAAAAATAGATGCATAAAATAGTAATGTAATTATTTAACATTCTATGGATTAAAAAAGGAACAATATTGTTATAGTAAGAAATGTAAACTTTAACAAAAATTGTGATACATTTTAGAAGTATGGGGTCAGGGGACAGCAGGAAGGGGTCAAAAGAGAGATACAAGGAAAGTAAAATATCGGCGTCAATTTAAAGTCAAAAGTTAATACCAAAGTTTAAATAGCAAAATACACACACACACGTATATAGATGGTCTTCCTTGGTGGTTCAGATGCTAAAGAATCTGCCTGCAATGCAGGAGACCTGAGTTTGATCCCTGGGTTGGGGGAAAAAAAAAAAATATATATATATATATATGTATGTATGTATGTCAGAGCAATGTCTTCTTTTTCACTTACAATTTTGATTTAGGTCTTCTCTCCTTTTTCCTTGGTTAGTCTACCTTAGAGTTTGTTGGTTTCATTTCTTTTCAAAGTACCAACTTTTAGTTTGCTTAGTGTTTTCTATTTTTCTGTTCTCTATTTCCTTAATTTCTGCTTTAATCTTTATTTCCTTCCTTCTGCTAACTTAGGGTCACCTTATTTTTCTAGTTCCTAAGGAATAAAATTAGGTTGTTGGGGTCATTCCTGCTTTTTAGTGTAGGTGTTTATTGTTACAAACTTTGCTCTTAGAACTGTTCTTTCTGCATGGCATAAGGTCAGGTATGCTGTGTTTCCATTTTAATTTGTCTCAAAACTTTACTGTCTTTAATTTCCTCTTCAATCTGTTGGTTGTTCAGTAAAGTGTTTAATTTCTATGCATTTATGAACTTTTTCCAGTTTACCTCTTGTTGTGATTTCAGTTTTCTTGAAGAATTGTTTCATGGCCTAACATTTGGTCTATCCTAAAAAAAATTCCATTTGCACTTGAGAAGAATATGAATTCTGCTGTTTTTGACTAGAATGTTCTGTATATGTCTGTTGTATTATTTGATCAGTTCAGTTCAGTCGCTCAGTTGTGTCTGACTCTTTGCGACCCCATGGACTATAGCACGCCAGGCTTCCCTGTCCATCACCAACTCCCGGAACTTACTCCTGTCCATTGAGTCTGTGATGCCATCCAACCATCTCATCCTCTGTCGTCTTCTCCCGCCTTCCATCTTTCCCAGCATCAAGGTCTTTTCAAATGAACCAGTTCTTCACATCAGGTGGCCAAATATTGGCATTTCAGCTTCAGCATCAGTCCTTCCAATGAATATTTAGGAATAATTTTCTTTAGGATGAACTGGTTGGATCTCCTTGCAGTTCAAGGGACTCTTAAGAGTCTTTTCCAACACCACAGTTCAAAAGCATCAATTCTTCGGCTCTCAGCTTTCTTTAGAGTCCAACTGTCACATCCGTACATGACTACTCAAAAAACCATAGCTTTGAATAGATGGACCTTTGTTGGCAAAGTAATGTCTCTGCTTTTTAATGTGCTGTCTAGGTTGGTCTGTACTGTTTAAATTCAGCTTATTATCTTTCTGAATGATCTATCCATTGTTGACAGTAGAGTATTAAAATCACAAACTATTATTGTACTCATGTTTAATTTCTCCTTTTAGCTTTGTTAGTTTTATTTTATGCATTTAGGTGCTTTGTTGGCACAAATATTTACAATTGCTATAACATGATGTTGTTATTGACCTTTTTTATTATGTAATATATAATGGCCTTTTTTAAGAAAAACTGTTTTTAAAGTTCATTTTGTCTGATGTAAGTATAGCTCCCCCTGCCTTATTTGTAGATAGTGGGAGATTACCATTTGCTTGAAATGTCTTCCTCCATCCCTTCTCTCTCTTTATGTCTTTATGGTAAAGGGACTCTCTTTAAGGTAGTATGTTTTTGGATCTTGTTTTCCTATCCATTTAGCCATTCCGTCTTTTTTTTTAAGATTTATTTATTTAGTTTTCATTTGGGTGGGTCTTTGCAGCTGCACGGGCTTTCTCTAGTTGCGGAAGGGGAACGGCGGGGAGGGGTGCAGAGCAGGGCCGCTCTTCATTGCAGTGTATGGCCTTCGCATTGCCGTGGCTGCTCTTGCTGCAGAGCACCAGCTCTAGGCACGAGGGCCTCAGTAGTTATGATGCACAGGGTCGCTGCTTCGTGGCATGTGGGATCTTCCTAGGACAGTGATCAGACCCGTGTCCCCTGCATTGACAGATGGATTTTTAACCACTAGGGAGGCCCCATTCTGTGTCTTTTGATTGGCGAATTTAATATGTTAGTAACTATTAATAGGCAAGAATTTACTATTGCCACTTTGTTCATTGTTTTCTGATGTTTTATAGATCCATTGTTCCTTGTTTCTAATCCTGCCATCATTTTGCATATTTTGATGCCTTTTGGCATCAGTATTCTTTGACTTCTTTTTCTTGTTCTTTTGTTTGATACAGGTCTTTACTTTGTCATTGCCATGAAGATCACCTAAAATATCTTAAAATTATAACGCTTGATTTTAAATTGATAACTTCATTTCAATAGAAGTCCTAAACTTTACACTTTTTCTTCTCCTACCCCTCACATTTTAGATTATTGTTGTTAAAATTTGCATATTTTTACATTACATATAACTAAGAAGGCTTTTTAGTTTTTGGTATTTTACTACACTTTTAGTGTTTAATTATATTTTACACTACCATTACTATATTATAGACTCTTAACTTTTGCTATTTATCATAGCTAGTGATTTTTATGCTACCTTTTTATGTTTCCAGAAGTGGAATTGTTGGGTTATTTAGTACTATTTTTGTTTGCTGAGGAACCCCTATACTGTTTTTGACAAGTGAAGAAGTGAAAGTTGCTCAGTCGTGTCCAACTCTTTGGACTCTATAGACTACATGGGCTATACAGTGCCCGGAGTTCTCCAGGCCAGAGTACTGGAGTGGGTAGCCTTTCCCTTCTCCAGGGCATCTTCCCAACCCAGGGATTGAATCCAGGTCTCCCGCATTGCAGGTGGATTCTTTACAATCTGAGCCACAAGGGAAGCCCAAGAATACTGGAGTAGGTAGTTTATCCCTTATCCTTTTTGATGATGGATGCACCAATTTTCAGTAGACAAGGGTTCTCTTTCTTCCACATCCTCATCAGCATTTGTTTTTTGTGGTCCTTTTTGATGATAGCCACTCATACAGGTGTGGAGGTGTTCTTTCATTGTGATTCTGATTTTCACTTCTCTGATTAGTGATGTTAAGTATCTTTTTCATGTTCCTATTAGCAATCAGTATGTTTGGAAAGATGTTCGGGTTTTTTGCCCATTTTTGGTAGACTTGTTTGCTTGTTTGATATTTAGTTGTGTATGAGCTCTTTATATATTTTAGATATTAACTCCTTTATGGTCATCATTTACAAATATTTTCTCTCATTCTACAGGTTGTCTTTTCATTTTGTTAATAGTTTCCTTTGCCACTTTAATTAGATCCTATTTGTTTGCTTTTGCTTTTGTTTTCCTTTGTGTTAGAAAGCAAATGAATATTACTATGATTTATATCAAGGAGTATTCTTCTTATATTTTCTTCAAGGAATGTTATGGTTTCTGGTCTTACATTTTGGACTTGAATTCATTTTGAGTTCATTTTTTGTATATCATGTGAGGAAACATTCTTAATTCCATTCTTTTACCTATAGTTGTTCAGTTTTCTCAGCACTACTTACTGAAAAGATTGTCTTTTCCCAATTGTAAATTCTTGCCTCCTTTGTTATAGATTAGTTAACCATAAGTGTGAGTTTATTTCTGGATTCTCTATTCTTTTCCTTTGATCTATTTGTGTGTTTTTGTGCCAGCACTATACTGTATATAGTATATAGTAGGTCCATCTAGTCAAAGCTATGTTTTTTCCAGTGGTCACGTATGGATGTGAGAGTTGGACTATAAAGAAAGCTGAGCACCAAAGAATTGATGCTTTTGAACTGTGGTGTTGGAGAAGACTTTTGAGAGTCCCTTGAACTGCAGAGAGATCCAACCAGTCCATCCTAAAGGAGATCGATCAGTCCTGGGTGTTCATTGGAAGGACTGATGCTGAAGCTGAAACTCCAGTACTTTGGCCACCTCATGTGACTGACTCAGTGGAAAAGACCCTGATGCTGGGAAAGATTAAAGGCAGGAGGAGAAGGGAATGACAGAGGGTGAGATGGTTGGATGGTATCACCGACCCAATGGACATGTGTCGAACAAGCTCAAACTTATCCTGCATGGATGCTGCAGTCCATGGGGTCACAAAGAGTCAGATGCAACAGAACTGAACTGAACTGATGATGTTTTGATTACTGTAGCTTTGTTATAGTCTGAAGNGAAAAGACTCTGATGCTGGGAGGGATTGGGGGCAGGAGGAGAAGGGGACGACAGAGGATGAGATGGCTGAGTGGCATCATTGACTCGATGGACGTGAGCCTGAGTGAACTCCGGGAGTTGGTGATGGACAGGGAGGCCTGGCATGCTGCGTTTCATGGGGTCACAAAGATTTGGACACGACTGAGCGACTGAACTGAATATTCCATTGATAGATGTATCACATCTTCTGTGTTCATCTGTCTGTAGACGTCTAGGTTGCTTCCATGTCCTGGCTACTGTAAATAGTGCTGCAGTGGATGTTGGGGCACGTGGTTCTTTTTGAATTACGGTTTTCTCAGGGCATGTGTCTAGTAGAGGGATTGCTGGGGCACATGGTAGTTCTATTTTGAGTTTTTTACAGAACCTTCATACTGTTCTCTGTGGTGGTTATATCAGTTTACATTCCCACCAACAGTAAAAGAGGGTTCCCTTTTATCTACACCCTCTCCAGTATTTATTATTTGTAGATTGTTTAATGATGGCTATTCTGAGTGATGTGCGGAGATAACTCCTTGTAGTTTGATTTGCATTTATTTAATAAGGAGCGATGTTGAGCATCTTTTTATGTGTTTGTTGACCATTTATNCAACAGTAAAAGAGGGTTCCCTTTTATCTACACCCTCTCCAGTATTTATTATTTGTAGATTGTTTAATGATGGCTATTCTGAGTGATGTGCGGAGATAACTCCTTGTAGTTTGATTTGCATTTATTTAATAAGGAGCGATGTTGAGCATCTTTTTATGTGTTTGTTGACCATTTATACATTTTCTTTGGAGAAATATCTGTTTTGATCTTCCACCCACTTTTTGATTGTTTGTTATTTTGATATCAAGGTTCATGAACTGCTTGTTATGTTTTGCAGATTAATCCTTTGTTTCTTGCTTTATTTGCAATTATTTTCGCACAATCTGAGGGTTGTCTTTATGTCCTGTTTATGGTTTCCTTTTCTGTGCAGGGGCTTTTAAGTTTTGGTCCCAATTGTTTATTTTTATTTCAGTTACCCTAGGAGGTGGGTCAGAGAGGATCTTGATTTCATTTATGTCAAAGACTGTTCCTCCTGTTTTCCTCTTAAGAGCTTTATAGTGTCATATCTTACTATAGGTCGTGGGTCTTATTTTATGTCTTTAATCCATTTTGAGTTTATTTTTGTGTCTGGTGTTATTTTTGTGTTATGGTTTTATTCTTTTACATGTGAAAAGTGAAAGTAAAGTCGCTCAGTCGTGCCTGACTCTTTGTGACCCCATGGACTGTAGCCTACCAGGCTCCTCCTTCCATGGGATTCTCCAGGCAAGAGTACTGGAGTGGGTTGCCATTTCCTTCTCCAGGGGATCTTCCCGACCCAGGGATCGAACCCAGGTCTCCCACATTCCAGGCAGACGCTTTAACCTCTGAGCCACCAGGGAAGCCCTGCAGTTGTTCAGTTTTCCAAGCACCTCTTATTGAAGAGACTGTCTTTTCTCCATTGTATATTTTTGCTTGATTTTTGTGTGACTTAAAATTTTTTATTTTATATTGGAGTATAGGTGATTAACAACATGTTAGTTTCAGGTATACAGCAAAGTAGTTGTTATATATATCAGTTCAGTTCAGTTACTCAGTCGTGTTCAGCTCCTTGCAACCCCATGGACTGCAGCATGCCAGGCCTCCCTGTCCATCACCAACTCCCAGAATTTACTCAAACTCATGTCCATTGAGTTGGTGATGCCATCCAATCATCTCTTCCTCTGTCATCCCCTTCTCCTCCTGCCTTCAATCTTTCCCAGCATCAGGGTCTTTTCAAATGAATCAGTTCTTCACATCAGGTGGCCAGAGTATTGGAGTTTCAGCTTCAGCATCAGATATATGTATACATGTATCTATTCTTTTCCAATCTATGTTATTACAGAGTACTGAGCAGAGCTCCTTGTGCTATACAGTAGGCCCTTGTTCATTATCTTAAGTTGAATATAGCATTGTGTGTTTGTCAGTCCCAAACTCCCNATCAGATATATGTATACATGTATCTATTCTTTTCCAATCTATGTTATTACAGAGTACTGAGCAGAGCTCCTTGTGCTATACAGTAGGCCCTTGTTCATTATCTTAAGTTGAATATAGCATTGTGTGTTTGTCAGTCCCAAACTCCCAGTAGATCCCTCCTCCACACCCTTTCCCTTTATCAATGGTAAATTTGTTCTCTGTGAGTCTGTTTCTGTTTTGTAAATGAGTTCATTTGTATCATTGTTTTGGATTCTGCATATAAGTAATGTCATAGGATATTTATCTTTGTCTGACTTGACTTCATTTAGCATGATAATCTCCAGGTCCATTCATGTTACCACAAATGGCATTATTTAGTTCTTTTTAATGGCTGAGTAAATACTCCATTGTATATGTATACCACATTTTTAAAATCCGTTCATCAGTCAGTGAACATTTAGATTGGTTCCATGTATTTGCTGTTGTAAATGGTGCTGAACATTGGGTGCATGTATCCTTTTGAACCATGTTTTTCTCTGCATATAGGCCCAGAAGTAGGGTTGCTGGATTATGTGGTACCTCTATTTTTAGTTTTTTAAGGAACCTCCATACTGTTCTCCATAGTGGCTGTACCAATACATTCCCACCAACAGTGTAGGAGGGTTCCTTTTTCTCCACACCCTGTCCACCATTTATTGTTGGCCATTTATTGATGATGGCCATTCTGACTGGTATGAGGTGATATCTTATTGTAGTTTTGATTTGCATTTCTCTAATAATTAGTTACATTGAGCATCTTTTCCTGTGCCTCTTGGCCATCTGTCTGTCTCCTTGGAGAAATGTTTTTTTAGAATTTTTTTCCCCATTTTTTGATTATTATTTTTTGGATATTGAGTCATATGGCCTATTTGTAAATTTTGGAGATTAATCCCTTGTTGGTTACATGGTTTGCAAACATTTTCTCTCATTCTGTGGGTTGCATTTTGTTTATGGTTTGCTTTGCTATACAGAATCTTCTGAGTTTAACTAGGTCCTGGTTTGTTTTCTTTTTGCTTCCATTACTTTAGGAGATGGATTGAAAAAGATATTGTTGTGATTTATATCAGATAGTGTTCTGCCCATGTTTTTCTCTAAGAGTTTTATATTATCCAGTTTAACATTTAGATCTTTAATCCATTCTGAGTATTTTTTGTGTATGATATTAAAGAATGTTCTAATTTCATTTTTTTACCTGTAGATGTCCCATTTTATCAGCACTATTTATGGAAGAGGCTGTCCTTTCTCCATTGTATAGACTTTCTTCTTATGTTGTAGATTAATTGCCCATAGATGGATAGGTTTATTTTTTGGCTTTCTGCCTGTTCCATTGATTTGTACTTCTTTCTTAGATGCTAGTACTGTACTATTCTGATCACTGTAGCTTTGTATAGTCTGAAGTCAGGGAGCCTGTCCTCCAGCTCTGTTTTTCTTTCTCAAAATTGCTTTGGCTGTTTGGGGCTTTTTGTGTTTCCATACAGATTTTAAGATTTTTTTTCTCTAGTTCTATAGATGACCATTGGTAATTTGCATTAAATCTACATATTGCTTTGGGTAGTATAGTCATTTTAACAATATTGATCTTCCAATTGGAGAACACTGTTTCCCCATCTATTTCCCATGAAGGGATGGGACCGGATGCCATGATCTTAGTTTTCTGAATGTTGAGTTTTAAGCCAACTTTTTCCCTCTCCTCTTTCACTTTCATCAAGAGGCTTTTTAGCTCCTCTTCACTTTCTGCCAGAAGGGTGGTGTCATCTGCATGTCTGAGGTTATTGATACTTCTCCCGGCAATCTTGATTCCAGCTTGTGTTTCTTCCAGTCCAGCATTTCTCATGATGTCCTCTGCATATAAGTTAAATAAGCAGGGTGACAATATACAGCCTTGA
>SJYV01018906.1:138220-296207 GCA_006410875.1 Neotragus pygmaeus | reverse complement strand
ACATGAGTCTGAGTGAACTCCGAGAGATGGTGATGAACAGGGAGGCCTGGCATGCTGCAGTTCATGGGGTCGCAGAGTCGGACACGACTGAGCGACTGAACTGAACTGAACTGAATTGGAGAACATGGTATGTCTTTACACCTGTTTGTGCCATCTTTTCTCAGCTGCAGAGAGTGTGGGCTGCTCTTCATTGCAGTGCACTAATTCTCCTGATGGTGGTTTCTCTGTGGCAGAGGATGGGCCTTGGCTCAGTAGTTGTAGTACATGGAGTTATCTGGCCCCTGGCATGTGGAATCTTCCTGGACCATGAGTTGAACCCGTGTCCCCTGCATTAGCAGGTGGATTCGTAACCACTAGACCACCAGCAAAGCCCATGTTGGAAAATTTGAAATTGGGAATTTTGAGTCTTTCAAGTTAGTTCATCTGCAGTTTCTTGTTTGCTAATCTGGGTGCCTTTTGTTCCATTTCATTGCCTCATTGCCCTTTCTAGAACCTTAGTACAGTGCTGAATAGAAGTGGTGACAGGGATCCTCCATAACTGGTTCCTGATTAGTCTTTCTTCAGGTGGCTTAAAACTGTAGGTTTCTCATAGGTAGCCTTTATCAGGTTGAGAAATTTACTACTATTTCTGGCTTGTTGAATATTTCAAATCATGCAATGGTGTTGGATTTTGTCAGGTGCTTTTTCTGTATCTTACTCAGGTGATCATGTGGTTTTTGACCTTTATTCAATTACTTTTAGATTTTTCAATCAACCTTTCATTCCTGAGATAAATCCCACTTGGGCATAGTGTATAATCATTTCCATATATTGTTGGATTCAGTTTGCTTGTATTTCATTGAGAATATCTGTGTCCGTGTTTGTAAGAGATACTGGTCTGTGATTTTCTTTCTTGGGATATCTTTGTCAGGTTTTTATGTATCTGGTCTCATAGAATGAATTGGAAATTATGCTTTTCTTTTATGTTTTTGAAAGAATTTTTGAAGACTTGGTATTATTTAAGTTTGGTGGATTCATCAGTGATGTCTGGGCCTGGGCTTTTCTTTGTGGGATTTAAAAAAATGTTTCAGTCTCTGCTTATTATAGGTTTATTCACATTTTCTCTTTCTTGTATCAATTTCAGTAGTTTGTGTATCTTTTTAGTAATTTGCCCATTTAAATTATTTATATAGTTTATTGGAGAAGGAAATGGCAACCCACTTCAGTATTCTGAAATTCCATAGACAAGAAGAACCTGGCAGGCTGCAGTCCATGGGGCCACAAGGAGTCAGACACAACTGAGCAACTAAACAACAACAGTACAGTTTATAGTACTCATTTGTGATCAGTTTTACTTCTTTACGACCAGGAGCAGCTTCCCCCTTTAATTACAGATTTTAGTATTTTGAATCTTCTTTCTTGGTCCGTGTAGCTGAAGTTTTGTCAATATTGTTGATGTTTTTCAAAGAGCCATCTTTCAGTTTTGTTGAATCTCTGTTTTTTTTTCTCTGTTACATTAATTTCCACTCTAATTTTTGTTTTCTTTTTTTTCCTGCTTTATTTTTACTTTGTTCATCTTTTTTCAGTGTCTTAAGAATAGACGGACTGAGTTGTTGGTTTAAGATTTTTTGATGGTAGGTATTTATAGTTATAAATGTCCCTCAGAACATTATTTCACTACTTCCTGTAAGATTTAGTATGTTGTGTTTTCATTCACATCTGAGCATTTTATGATATATACCTGTCTATTTCTTTGACCTATGGTTATTTAGGAGCATGTTTTAAAATTTTCACATATTTAGAATTTCCTAAATTTCATTCTATTAATAAGTTTTATTTTCATTTCCTTTCAGTGGGAGAACAAATATTGTATGAGTTTAACCTTTGTTAAAGTTGTTGAGCTTTGTAGTATGGCTTTGCCTATGGCTTGTCCTAGAAAACGATCCCTGTGCCCTGGAGAGGAGTGTGTAGTCTACTGTTACATAGAGTTTTCTGTGGGAAAACCTATCTGGCAGGTCTAGTTGGTTTATAATGTTGAAAGTGTTCTCTTTCCTTTCTGGTCTTCTACTTCTTTGTTCTTTTCATTAGTAGTGGTTCTGTTTTTAATTTTTATACTGGTTCTCATCATGGTTGCATGAGTTTACATTCCCACTAACAGTGTAGGAGGGTTCCCTTTTCTCCACATCCGTGCCAACATTTGTTATTTATTGTCTTTTTAACTATAGCCATTCTTCCCTGGTGGCTCAGTAGTAAAGAATCCACCTGCAATACTGGAGACTTAAGTTCAATCCCTGGGTTGGGAAGATCCCCTGGAGAAAGGAAGGGCAACTCGCTCCAATATTCTTGCCTGGAGAATCCCATGGACAGAGGAGTGTGGTGGGCTACAGCCAGTGGGGTCGCAGAGTTGGACGTGAGTGAAGCAGCTGAGCGTACATGCATTCTGATAGATGTGAGATGATATCTCATTGTAGTTTTTGTTTGCATTTGCCTGATGATTTGTGATGTTGAGCATCTCTTCATGTGTCTGTTGGCCATCTGTTTGTCTTTGGAAAAATGCCTGTTCAAGTTCTCTGCTCTTTTATAAAAGAAAAAGATGTATTTATTTATTTTTGGCCACGCCGGGTCTTCATTACTGCAGTCAGGCTTTTTCAGTTGGGTGGATGGGGGCTACTCTTGGTTGCAGTATGCAGGCTTCTCATTGTGGCGGCTTCTCTTGTTGTAGAGCACAGAGTCGAGGGCTTGTGGGCTTTGGTAGTTGTGGCTCATGGGCTCTAGTGCACTGGTTCAGCGGTTGTGGTGCACGGGCTTAGTTGCTCTGCAGCATGTGGGATCTTCCTGGATCAGGGGTCAAACCTGTGTCCCCTGCATTGGCAGGTGGGTTCTTAACCATCAGATCACTAGGGAAGTCCTCTGCTCAATTTTTTAATTGAGTGGCTTTTGTTTTTTTGATACTGAAGTTTTATGAGTTCATTGTGTACTTTGGATTTTAACCCTTATGAGACAGCTCGTTTACTCCAGTGGGTTGTCTTTTAATTTTGTTGGTAGTTTTTTTCTGTGCCAGTAGCTTTTAGGTTTGATTAGGTCCCATTTGTTTATTTTGCTTTTGTTTTCCTTGGCCGAGGTGAAACAAAATTGCTAAGGTTTCTATAAAGGAGTGTACTACCTATGTTCTCTAAGAGCAGTTTTGTGGTTTCTTGTCATACATTTAGGACTTTTATCCATTTTGAGTTTTTTAAAAAATATACTGTGTGAAAAAATGTTCTTACTTCATTCTTTTGCATGTTGTCCAATTTTCCCAAAATCACTTATTGAAAACTTTCTTTTTCTTCTTCTGTATATTTTAGCCTTCTTCGCCATAAGTTCATTGACTGTAAGTGCATGAGTTTATTTCTGGATTCTCCACAAAGTTTAGGGGAGAGGCTCCCTGGAGCCAGGATTCAAAACTCCAAGGAAAGGGGTGTTACCTAGCTGCTACTCAGGATTCAGAGCAGGTGATCTCAGGTAGCTGGAACTTGCCGCTTGAGGTAGGGGGGCTCTATCCACTTTGTGATACTTAAGGGAAAAAGCTGGAAACTGTAGCTATTGAGGCAAAGGGCTATGCCTGGGGTTGTTTAGACAGAAACAACAAGCCTTCAGGAAGGATCATCTCCTGCCCTCTACCCCTCTTATTGTCTGTCCATCCTCTGTCCACCTTCATTGCTTCTCTGCCTCCTGTTGGTGAATCTTGAAATCAGTAGGCAAAGAAGTATCGTAGTTCAGAGTTCCCACCTCAGCGTCACGCAGCAGAGTAGAAATGGGTTAACTTGGAGCTCAGGAAAATAGAGCTTAATTACTAGCATATTTGGAGCAGAACTTGAAATAGGTTCAAATGTCTATACACATTTAGCATATGATAAAATTAGCATTTCAAACCTAGAGGGAAGAGTAAATTTGTCAATAAATAGTTCTGAGATTATTTTTATTTGCACAGTGTGGGGAAAGGATTATACACAAAAGTTACTTCAGCATGGATTAAAGCTTACTGTCAGGAATTAAGCTGGGATGGTAACAAGAAGCAGATATAGATGAACGTTTATTTGATTTCATAAGGGGGAAGATTCTGAAGCATGAAAGCAAACGTAGAACTCAGCAAAGAAAAAGATAAATTTAATAACCTAACATTTATGTATGTTAAAAACCTATGGCAGATGGCAAATTGTGGGGAATATTTGTAAAGTATTTAAGAAAGATGAGATTAATATCCTTGATGTACAAAGAGCTCTTCTTTTTTAAAATATAAATTTATTTTCATTGGTNACCTAACATTTATGTATGTTAAAAACCTATGGCAGATGGCAAATTGTGGGGAATATTTGTAAAGTATTTAAGAAAGATGAGATTAATATCCTTGATGTACAAAGAGCTCTTCTTTTTTAAAATATAAATTTATTTTCATTGGTGGTTAATTACAATATTGTATTGGTTTTGCCATACATCAACATGAATCTGCCACAGGTATACATGTGTTCCCCATCCTGAACCCCCCTCCCTCCTCCCTCCCTGTACCATCCCTCTGGGTCTTCCCAGTGCACCAGCCCCAAGCATCCTATATCCTGCATCGAACCTGGACTGGCGATTCATTTCATGTATGATATTATACATGTTTCAATGCCATTCTCCCAAATCATCCCACCCTCTCCCTCTCCCACAGAGTCCAAAAGACTGTTCTAGACATCTGTGTCTCTTTTGCTCTTCTAAACAAATCAGTGAGAAAAAGGTAACTTCCAGTAGAAAAAAAAGACAGTGTGACCATATAATGAAAAAAAAAAAAGGTCTATAACGTAATCACACTCATGCTACTGGTAGTGTAAACGGGCATATCTTTCGAGAGGATTTTATCAGTAGGTATTAACACACTATTGATGGGAATTTTGGTAGAAACTAGTGCCTGTGGCCAGCAGTTTAAGTCTCTGGTCAATAACATTCATGTAACAAAAGATGTATTAGTAAGTCTTTGGTCAATAAGTTGTTAAGAATTTTAAAAATAATTGCTTACCTCGATAAGATATTTCTTTGGAGGCCATTGATAAGAAAGCAAGGATGGTTGTAGATAGAGAAAAGTTAAATCGATAAGAGCTTGTGTCTAATAGTTTTGCAATCAGAGAAAAGCAGAAGGTTCTCTTGGGATGTGACTTGAAACATTGCAGTGGGTGCTGTAGGAAATGAGCTAACTTAGTGTAAAATCAGTTAGCAGTAATATCTTACAGTTAGGGAGCATAAGCAGACCCATTTGGTTTCGTGACTTTCTCCAGTAACACTAAATAGATTAGAAGTTGGAGTGGAGAAAGTTATGTAAGTGAATGCAAAGGGAAACCCATGGGAGATCGGATATGGGGATATGTAGACTTCCCTGGTAGCTCAGATGGTAAAGCGTCTGTCTCCAATGCGGGAGACCCAGGTTCGATCCCTTGGTTGGGAAGATCCCCTGGAAGGAAATGGCAACCCACTCCAGTACTCTTGCTTGGAAAATCCCATGGACTGAGGAGCCTGGTAGGTCGCTAAGAGTCGGACACGACTGAGCGACTTCACTTCACTTCAGACTCGTTCTAGAGCACAGCCTTGCTCATGGCTACAGTAGTGAGGAGACCGAGGAGTTGTACAACTGATATGTTTTACTAGAACCTGAAAGGTACCCTCTCTTTCTGGGGCTGTCTACAGTAAGATTTCCTAAGAAAATATCAGCCCTTAGAATGACTAGAATTAATTTCAGGTCCTAGCTCTGATGAAGTGTAGCTTCTGACATTGAGGGTGCTAAGTCTCACTTGATTAAACTTTGGCTTGCGCTATATCAGTTTATTCAATAATAATGATGTCTTTAACCTTTTTTTACATGTAAATCAATCAGCTTAACCAGCTACTTGGTTGAATGGAGAAATTGTTTCTTATTACTTTCTATTCTAGATTATGATCTTGAATTCCTGATGATATCATCTGCCTCAGGAGTTTTCTGTGTTAATAGGGCAGAGAGCAAATAAGTTAAAAAAAAAACCAAAAAACTTTTACAGGAGGACTTCCATAGTAGCTTAGCTGGTAAAGAATCTGCCTTTAATGCAGGAGATCCTGATTCGATTCCTGGATCGGGAAGATCCCCTGGAGAAGGGATAGGCACCCACTCTAGTATTCTTGGGCTTCTCTGTTGGCTCAGATGGTAAAAGATCGGCCTGCAATGTGGGAGACCTGGGTTTGACTCCTGGGTCAGGAAGATCCCCTGGAGAAGGGCATGGCAACCCACTCCAGTATTTTTGACTAGAGAGTCCCCATGAACAGAGGAACCTGGAGCGCTACAGTCCATGGGGTTGCAAAGAGTTGGATACCCCTGAGCAACTAGGCACAGCACACATAGTTCCTTTACAAAGTTGCATTAGTTTTAGGTGTACAGCAGAGTGATTCTGGCAACCCACTCCAGTATTCTTGCCTAGAGAATTCCATGGACAGAGGAGCCTGGTGGGCTGCTGTCCATGGAGTCACATAGAGTCAGACACGACTGAAGTGATAGCATGCATGCATGTATTGGAGAAGGAAATGGCAGCCCACTCCAGTATTCTTGCCTGGAGAATCCCAGGGACAGAGGATCCCAGTGGGCTGCCATCTATGGGGTTGCACAGAGTCGGACACGAGTGAAGTGACTTAGCGGCAGCAGCAGCAGAGTGATTCAGTTATACAGATACATATGCCCAACCTTTTTAAAGATTTTTTTCCCCCATATAGGGCATTACAGAGTACTGAGTTCGCTTTGCTACACAATAGCACCTTGTTAGTTAGTGATATAAATAGTAGTATATATATGTCAATATGGTTCTCCCAATTTATCCCTCCTACCTTATCCCCTAGTAACGGTGAGTTTGTTTTCTTTCAAATCTGTAACACTACTTGTGTTTTGTAACTAAGTTCATTAGTACTCTTTTTTTTTAGATCCCACATGTAAGCAACATCATATTTGTTTTTCTGAGTCTAACTTGTTACTTCACTCAGTATGACAATCTCTAGGCCCATTCATGAAAATGGCATAATTGTGTTCTTTTTTATGGCTGAGTAATATTCCATTGCATATAGGTACCACATCTTCTTTATCCATTCCTCTGGTGATGAACATTTAGGTTGCTTCCACGTCTTGGCTGTTGTAAAGACTGCTGTGATGAACATTGAAGTGGTGCATGTACCTTTTGGAATTATGGTTTTTTGCGGATATATGCCGATGAGTGGGATTGCTGGGTCAAATCGTGGTTCTATTTTTAGTCTTTTAAGGAACCTCCATACTATTCTCAGTATTGGCTGTACCAGTTTACATTCCCACCAACAGGGAAGGGGGTGTCCCTTTTTTTCCATGCCTTCTGCAGCATTTATAGTTTGTAGATTTTTTTATGATGGGCATTCAGACTGGTTTGAGGTGATACCTCACTGCAGTTTTGATTTGTGTTTCTCTAATAATGAGTGAGCCATGTCAACCATCTTTTTGGCTATTGTATGTCTTCTTTGGAGAAATGTCTTTTTAAGTCTTCTGCTCATATTTTAGTTGGTTTTTTTTTTTTTTTAATATTGAGCTACATGAGCTGTTTGTGTATTTTCACAATTAATCCCTTGTCAGTTGCTTCTGCAAATATTGTCTCCCATTATGAAGGCTGTGTTTTGTTTATGGTTTCCTTTGGTATGCAAAAGCTTTTAAGTTTATTTAGGTTCCACTTGTTTATCTTTGTTTTTATTTTCATTACTCTAGGAGGTGGATTGAAAAAGATACTGCTGCAATTTATGTCAAAGAGTGTTTTGCCTATGTTTTCCTCTATGAGTTTTATAGTGCCTGGCCTTACATTTAGGTCTTGAATCCATTTTGAGTTTATTTTTGTGTCTGGTGTTAGGGAGGTGTTCTAACTTCATTCTTTTACATGTAAGTGGCTAGTTTTCCCAGCACCACTAATTGAAGTGGCTGTCTTTTCTTCATTGTATACTCTTGCCTCTTTTGTTACAGATTAGGTGACCATAGGTGTGTGGGTTTATCTCCAGACTTTCTGTCTTGTTCCATTGATTTATATTTCAGGTTTTTGTTCCAGTATCATACTGTTTTGATGACTATAGCTTTGTAGTATAGTCTGAAGCCAGGGCCTTCCTGCTGTTTTTCTTTCTGAAGATTGCTTTGGCTATTCAGGGTCTTTTTTGTTTTTATATAGATTGTAAAATTTTTTGTTCTAGTTCTGTGAAAAATGTCATTGGTAATTTGATAGGAATTGCATTAAATCTGGGGGTTGCTTTGGGAAGTATAGTCATTTCACAGTATTGATTCTTCGAATCCAAGAACATGGTGTATGTTTTCATTTGTTTGTGTCATCTCTGATTTTGTTCATCAGTATCTTATAGTTTCTGAATACAGGTCTGCTTCGTTAGGTAGATGCATTCCTAGGTATTTTATTCTTTTTGATGTGCTGGTAAGTGAGCTTGTTTCCTTCATTTCTATTTCTGATCTTTCATTGTTAGTGTATAAGAATGCAAGCGATTCCTTCTGTGTGTATGAGACGTACACGCTGCTGTATTTATTTATTTTTGGCCGCGCTGGGTCTTCCTTGCTGCAGATGGGCTCTGTGTAATTGCCGAGAGCAGGGGCTACTCTCTAGCTGCAGTGCACAGGCGACTCATTGTGGTGGCTTCTCTCGTGGAGCACAGGCTCTAGGCGTGCGGGCTTCAGTAGTCGCAGCGTGCAGACTCAAGCAGTTGCAGCTTGCTGGACCAAGAGCATGGGGTCCTCAGTAGTTGTGGTGGATGGGCTTAGTTGCTCTGTGGCATGTGGGGTCTTCCCAGACCAGGGATCAAACCCACGCCTCTGCATTGGCAGGCAGATTCTTATCCACTGCGCCACAAAGGAAGTCCAAGAATGCAAGAGATTTCTGTGTATTACTTTGGTATCCTGCAGCTTTACTGAATTCATTGATGAGCTCTTGTAGCTTTCTGGTGGGATCTTTAGAATTTTTTATGTATAGTATCATGTCATCTGAAACACTGTCAGTCATACTTCTTTTCCAATTTGGATTCTTTTATTTCTTTTTCCTCTCTGCTTGCACTAGCTAGGACTTCCAAAACTGTGTTGAATAATAAAGGCAAGGGTGGACATCTTTGTTTTGTTCCTGATCTTAATGGAAATGCTTTCAGTTTTTCCACCATTGAGTATGATGTTTGTTGTGGGTTTGTCATATATGACCTTTCTTTTGTTGAGATATGTTCCCTCTGTGCCCACTTTCTGGAGAGTTTTTCTTATAAATGAGCGTTGAATTTTGTTGAAAGCTTTTTCTGTATCTGTAGAGATGATCATATGGTTTTATTCTTTAATTTTTTAATGTTATATATCACACTCATTGATCTATGGATATTGAAAAATCCTTATTTCCCTGGGATAAATCCCACTTGATCATGGTGTATGATCCTTTTACTGTGTTGTTGGATTTGGTTTGCTAATATTTTGTTGAGGATTTTTGCGTCTGTATTCATCAGTGATACTGGCCTGTAATTGTCTCTTTTCACGGTATCTTTGAAGTGGAGAAGGAAATGGCAGCCCACTCCAGTGTTCTTGCCTGGAAAATCCCATAGAATCCCAGAGAAGCCTAACTGGCTACAGTCCACGGGGTTGCAGAGTCAGACACAACTGAGCGACTTTCACACACATTTTGCTTTCAGGTGGCTCAGATGATAAAGAATCCACCTGCCAATGCAGGAGACCCAGGTTCCATCCCTGGATCGAGACGATCCCCTGGAGAAGGGAATGGCTGCCCACTCCAGTATTCTTGCCTGGAAAACCCCATGGGCAGAGGAGCCTGGTGGCCCACAGTCCATGAGGTCACAAAGAGTTGGACACAAGTGAGTGACTAACACTTATCGAATGGTGGCCTTATAAGCTGAGCTTAGAAAGTGTTCCTTCCTTTGCAGTTTTTTGGAAAATTTTCAGAAGGTGCGATGTCAGCTCTTCTCTAAATATTTAATAGAATTCACCTATGAAGCCATCTGGTTCTGGTCTTTTTTGTTTGTTGGAAGATTTTTAATTATACTTTCAACTTAATTACTTGCAGTTGGTCTGTTCTTATTTTCTGCCTCTTCCTGGTTCAGTCTTGGACCCATGGCTGCTAGAGCCAGACCCGTCCCAGCTGCAGGAGCAGTTTTGGATGCTTTGTAGGTATTGAGTTTAGGAAGCTGTCAACAGAGATGTGACTTCGCAGTCTGAGCAGCTGTGAGGAGGGATTTCTGCTCATCCTTCTTACTCACACAGCCCCTGAGGTTCAGCTGTGGTTTCAGCCCATCATCTGGGCAAATATCTTAGTTACGGGAGCTATTCGTGCCCTCCTGGGATGCCGTGGGCAGGTCCTAGCACCTGCTGATAGATTTCTAAGTGCGTGTGGGGGGTGGTATTTGTGCCCTCATAGGACAGAAGGGTGAGTTCTGGCACCCACTGATGGGTTTCCTAGTTGCAGAAGCTCTCTGTGCCACCCCCAACCCCCCAGCACAGTGTGGAAAGATCCTGGAGCCCTCTGGTGGAATTCCTAGACTGCTGGAACTGTCTGTGCCCTTCCACAAATATGTTTTTAATTTTCTTTACAGGAGAACCTCCATTCTTACCAGAATCATTTGACCGAATTCTTCTTGATGCTCCCTGCAGTGGAATGGGACAGAGGCCAAACATGGCATGTACTTGGACTTTGAAAGAAGTGATGTCCTACCAACCGTTACAGCGAAAACTCTTCACTGTGGTATGTGATGCTACTTTGTTGTGGAAGAAAGGTGACCTGGTTTGATATTTTACAGACTGAGAGCAGTTTTCATAGCAGCATTATTCACAGTAATTAAAATGTGGGAAAAACCCATGTGTCCATCAGTAGATGAATGGATAAGTAAATGTGGTTTGTACAAACAATGAAATTTTAGCCAGCCTTGGAAAGGAATGAAATTCTGATGCGTGCTACAACATGGATGAATTTTGAACATATTATGCCGAATTATATAAGCCAGACACAAAAGGACCAAATGGTGTATGTAATTCATTTATATAGTGTCTAGAAAAGGCAAATTCTTAGAGACAGAAAGTAGAATATAGGTTTCTGGAGGCTGAAGGAACAGGAGGACGAATCAGGAGGTAATGTTTCATGGTTCAGAGTTTCAGTTTGGAATTCAGGTGATGGATAATGGTGATGGTTGTACCACAGTGTGAATATATTAATACTTAATGCCACTGAATTTTACACTTAAAAATGGTTAAAGTGGTAAGTTTTATATATTCCACACACAGAGAGCACCAGAGACCTAGTCTTCCTTTATGTTGACTCATTCTGTCATCGCAGGCAGTAGTAGAATTTCTTCTCTGAGACATTGAATGAATTTGAAACATTCTGCTTTATCTTAAAAGTAGAGGGTTGTTAACATAGAGTTACTAACTGACGTAAAACATTTGGATATACAATAAAATACTTTTGAGTCTTCCCTGGTAGTCCAGTGGTTAAGACTGTGTTTGCACTGCAGGGGGGCACAGGTTCGATCTCTGAATGGGGAATTATGATTCCTTATGTCATGTGGCATGGCAAAAATAATTAGATAGGTAGATAAATAAATAGCTTTTGATAGACTTCCTAATCATCTTAGTGAATTAAAGGTGGGAAATCCAACAGAAGTGAACTCATTCATGAAATTGGGATGTGACGGCATCCAGTGTAGGATATAGAAGTACCAGGCAAACTTAGCAAGTCAGACTGGTCTCCGGGATGTTTCACAGGAGGCCCTGATAAAACACGTGAGAATTTCTCAGCCTTGCAAACATGATTTCATGGATTTCCCAGGATGCAGACAGCATTGGATCGAAGACGGTCCCGCCATTTCCTCTCAGCTCTCTAATTATAAACATACAGGCTATAGCAACAGCAGATATGATCTGATGATTCCCTCTCTGAAGTTGTCTTTGAGTGCCTTTCTCTTCAGCACTCCTGGTGTCTCCTTTCCTACCCAAAAGTGGCACTGGGAGTGGATTGTTTCAGCTTTTTCTTCTATACGGTCTTGAGAGAACACACCCTGGAAGTTGGAACAGCAAGCAGAGAAAAAGAAGCTTTGCTTATAGCTACAACCCACCTTGACGTTTGGGTAAAATTTTGTTGCTCCCATTGTTTGGTCGCTAAGTCATGTATGACTCTTTGGGACCCTGTGGACTATAGCCTGCCAGACTCTTCTGTCCATGGGATTTCCCCGGCAAGAATCCTGGAGTGAGTAGCCGTTTCCTTCCCCAGGGGATCTTCTTGACCCAGGGGTCAGACCTGCATTGGCAAGCAGATTCTTGACTGCTGAGCCACCAGGGAAGGCTGAGGATAAAAAATTGGGACCCTGTTTTAAGAGACTTGGCTTTTTGTTTGTTTCAGCTCATTTAGGCATTTTAAGAGGCCGTTTGGGAGGAGATGTGTTGGTCTTAGTGACAAGGAGCAGCTGACCGTGTGCACGAGAGAGTAAAACCCAGCACATGAGCCTTTGGGTGAGGGTGGGAGATGAGACTGTGGATACGTGTCTCCGCATCAGTTACTCTGGATACCTGGGTTTTATGACTGAGAAATGGGGAGGATGCCTCCACCTGATGGGGTTGCCTCACTGGAGACAGTAACCATTCCTCTGGCAGTGATAAGATTTGTTGAGAAAAGCCATGTAATAGGCTCACACAGCAGCTGGCAAAGTTTAAATTTTGATCAGCCTACTATGGTTAAGAGATATTAGTGTATGCTTTTTTTTTTTTTTTTTTAAGATTTTCATTAACATTTTTTAAAAAATTTAGGGATTTGAAAAAAGAAGCTTTAATTATTTGGGACAGGTTCATTTTCATATTACACTTTATTTCTTGAACAAATACTTACTGGGCAGCTCCTGTATGCTACAGTGCTAGGTGCTGATGACATGATAGTTTACCCTTGCCCTTTTACATGAGGTTTCTTTTATTTTTTTCCAACTAAAAAGTAATTTATTTATTCTTTTGGTACATAGATGACATAATTATAGACAAGTTTTGATACATAAGAAAACCCTTCTCTCCACCTCTGTTTGCTAAATGAATCATCACAGTAATTTTCACAATTTTTAACACAATACACAGTTTTCTTGGACTGAAGCAATCGCAAGATTACATTGGTACTGGTCTATTACAGCTTACGTGGGGTTTCTATTCTAACTGGTACTGTGCTTTGCAAGGCACTTCAGTTGTGTCTGACTCTGCAACACCATGGAGTCGAGCCTGCCAGGCTGCTCTGTCCATGGGATTCTCCAGGCAAGAATACTGGCTTGGGTTGCTGTGCCCTCCTCCAGGGGATCTTCCTGACCCAGGGATTGAATCTGCATCTCTTACGTCTCCTGCATTGGCAGGTGGGTTCTTTACCACTAGTGCTACCTGCATCTCTAACTTGGGAGAAATATGAACAGAGAGATGAGTAAGTGATTCTGTGTATCCAGGTGTGAGCCTGTGGAGCGAGCTGAAGAGAGGAGTGGCCGGGGGGCACCCACAGTGGAAGCAGGGACACGGACGATGTGCAGGGAGCAAGCCCTGCAGGGAAGGAGCAGGCTGTGCGGGCTGCTGCAGAGGTCCTGAGTCGGGGCTGCCGCACCTGCCAGAACCGCAGAGGCTGGTGGGGCTCAGGCAGGACAAGCCAGGCACACAGAGGGGAAGGCTGCAAGGGGCTGCTGTACATACCTCGGGAGGGCTACTCTGAGGCCGTGAGCTTTGACTCCAAGTGATGACTAGGAATACCGGAAGGGTGTTTTGTTCTGTTGGCCGTCCCTTGAGGCATGCATGGTTTCAGTTCCTGACCAGGGATTGAACCCGGACCCCAGCCGTGAAAGTGCAGAGTCCTTGGCCACCAGGGAACTCCCCAGGGAAGGGTTTTGAGCTGAGAAGAGGCAGTTTTAAAAGCACCACTTGGGTTGCTGTGTTGAGNACCAGGGATTGAACCCGGACCCCAGCCGTGAAAGTGCAGAGTCCTTGGCCACCAGGGAACTCCCCAGGGAAGGGTTTTGAGCTGAGAAGAGGCAGTTTTAAAAGCACCACTTGGGTTGCTGTGTTGAGGATAGATGGGAGGAGGGGAGGGAACGGAGCAGGTGGGAAACAGTTGGAATAATCCAGGTGAAAAATAATCATGAAACTAGGAGCAGAATGGCAGCTCTAGGGGTCGTGAGACTCCTGGGTCTGTTCTGAAGGTAGAGGCAAGAGGATTTCCTTGATGGACAGGAACGTGAGGGAAGGAGGTGTAAAATGATCCAGGGTTGGGGCCTGTTCTCCAGGAAGCATGAGGGGGATCCTTCTCCGGGAGGCTTCAGAAGAAGGTAGGCATTCAGTGTGGGATGGGAAAAATATTGAGAAAGCAGTTGAATATGTGGGAACAGGAATCAAAAAGGAGTCTCACCTAAAAATGGTGAATTTTCAGCATAAAAATGGTATCTAAACCCATGAAACTGAATGATGATATTTGGGAAAAGTCTTAGTCCAGATGGACTGAAACAGCTCTGACTAATGAAATGCATCTGGTCTGGAACATTGTTTTTTTTCCAATAATCATATTTTTCTTTGTATACTTTTTATTTTGCATTGGGGTATAGCCAGTTAACNAAAGTCTTGGTCCAGATGGACTGAAACAGCTCTGACTAATGAAATGCATCTGGTCTGGAACATTGTTTTTTTTTCAATAATCGTATTTTTCTTTGTATACTTTTTATTTTGCATTGGGGTATAGCCAGTTAACAATGTTGTGATAGTGTCAGGTGCACAGCAAAGGGACTCAGCCATACATACACGTGTATCCATTCTCCCCCAGACTCCCCTCCCATCCTGCTGCCACATAACATTGAGCAAAGTTCCCTGTGCCGTACAGTAGGTCCTTGTTGGTTATTTATATATATAGTTGTTTAGTTGCTCAGTCATGTCCAACTCTTTATCGACCCCACGGACGGCCAGGCTCCTCAGTCTATGGGATTTCTCAGGTGAGAATACTGGGGCCTCTTGCCATTTCCCTCTCCAGGGGATCTTCCTGGCCCAGGGATCTAATCCATGCCTTCTGCCTTGGCAGGTGGATTTTTTACCATTGTGCTACCCGGGAGGCCCATCTTATGTATAGTAGTGTTGTGTCTATTAATCCCAGTCAGTCAGTCCAGTCGCTCAGTTGTGTCTTATGCTTTGTGACCCCATGGACTGCAGCACATCAGGCTTCCTTTCCCTTCACTAACTCCTGGAGCTTGCTCAAACTCATGTCCATCGAGTCGGTGATGCCATCCAACCATCTCATCCTGTTGTCCCCTTCTCCTCCTACCTTCAGTCTTTCCCAGCATCAGGTTCTTTTCCAAGGTGTTAATCCCAAACTCCTAATTTATCCCTCCCTTCCACCTTTCCCCTTTGGCAACTGTTTGTTTTTGAAATCTGACTTGTATGTGTGTGCCGCATCTTCTTTATCCATTGCTCTGCTGATGTTGCCTCCGCACCTTGGCTATTGTAAATAGCACTGCTGTGAACACGGGAGTGCATGTGTCCTTTTTAATTTTATGTTGGAGTACAGTTGACTTACAGTGTTATGTTTCAGGTGTACAGAAAAGTGAGTCAGTTATACATATATCTACTGTTTTTCATATTATTTTCCCATGTAAGTTGTTACAGAATACTGATAGGGTTCCTGTGCTATATGGTAGTTCCTGGCTGATGATGCATTTATGTATATGTTAACTCCACCTCCTAGTATATCCCTCCCTGCTGCCTTTCCCCTTTGGTAATCGTAGATTTGCTTTTGTAGTCTGTGAATCTCTTTCTGTTTTTACGTAAATTCCATTGTATCATTTTTTTGGATTCCACATATAACTGATGCCGTACGGTATTTGTCTTTCTCTGTCGGGCTTATTTCATTTAGTATTGTGGGTGAGCTCAGTATAGCTTCAGGCATCCTTTCTGCTGATGGGTGATGAGTTTGGGTATTCCTGTCTTGCTGGTTGTTTGCCCAGAAATGTTCCAACACTGTAGGCTGTTGGGCAGGGCCAGGTCTTGGTGCTAAAAGACCTGCTGGATACACCAATCGGTATTCCCTGGGGTCTCTGCCACCGGTGACCTTGGTCCCACAGGGAGCCACAGCCAACCCCCGCCTCCCCAGGAGACCCTCCACAACCCATTCCCTACCCACAGGTAGGTCCGGCCGAGGCTCCTGTGGAGGCACTGCTTTNCGGTATTCCCTGGGGTCTCTGCCACCGGTGACCTTGGTCCCACAGGGAGCCACAGCCAACCCCCGCCTCCCCAGGAGACCCTCCACAACCCATTCCCTACCCACAGGTAGGTCCGGCCGAGGCTCCTGTGGAGGCACTGCTTTGCGCTGGGTCCCAGTGCACCTGAAATCTGCGTGTGCCCTCCCGGACTGAGGTCTCTGTTTTCCCCTGTCCCGTGGAGGTCCTGCATTCAAGCCCTGCTGGTCTTCAAAGCAGATGTCCTGGGGGCTGCTCCGCTCGATGCCAGACCCTCAGGCTGGGGAGCCTGACGTGATGCTCAAAACTTTGAGTCTGTGGGAAAACCTCTTCGATATAATTATTTTCTAGTTAGTGGGTCGCCCACTGGTGGGTATGGGATTTCTGTTGCAAAAGCGCCCCTCCTGCCATCTCGCTGTGCCCTCCTTGTCTTTGGAAGCAGACTCTCTTTACCGGTAGGTTCCAGTCCTTTCATGTTGGCAGTGGTTCGGCAGTTCGTTGTGGTTTTGGTGTTTCTGTGAGAAGAGAGGTGAGGTCCTTCTACTCCTCTGTGTTGTCTGGAATCGAGGCGTGGATGCTTGCTGCCTCTTTCCTCAGTATGTGCTGGCCCTGTTCCCTCATTACGGGTGTGCAGGTGCGGTGGCCATTGCTCGTTCCGGGATAGCAGGGGAGTGACAGTGCCTGCTTGCCTGTCTTTCAGCGGTGGCAGTGGCCTGGGCTGGCCTGTGACGCCCTCAGTGGTGGTGGTGGCACGCGCCCACCCCCAGAGTGTGTGTGACCATCGTCCTGGGCGCAGGCATGGGGAAGGCAGCTCTTACGGTTTCTCTGCCCCTCTCCTTGGGTGCCCCGCCGACGCGGGGCCTTGCCTCTCTGTCAGGCCCTGGCTGCTGCTGCGCACAGCCTCACTTGCCACAATGCTGCCTCTTCGAGCTGTCCCCATGCAGCCAACCGTGGGCCTCTCCCTGGGACTGTCTCCAAAGCCCGAGCTTCCGTAGCCAGTCTCCACCTGTACCAGCAGACCGACACCTCAGACTGAGGAGCACGGGGTGGAGGTGCCGGCCTTCTGAGCGGGCCACTCCTCTGGGTGCTGCAGACTGGATGGGTTCTTCCGCCACCAGTGAGGGGACTTGCCAGGATGGAGGAATCTCTCCTTCTCCATTCATAGCTCTCCCTAGGGTGCAGGGCCTGTCCTGATTCCATTCTCTTGCTTTTTCCTTTGCCTGGTTATGTGGAGGCTGAGGTCTTCTGCCAGCATTCAGTAGACGTCCTGTGCAAAGTATTCCACTTCTGGATGTTACTTTGCATATGCATTTATATGCATTTCAAACGTGTGCTTGCTCTCCTGACGACTGTGGTCTGACCACTCTTGTCTTCAGGCGGTGGAGCTGCTCAAGCCGGGGGGCGTGCTGGTGTACAGCACGTGCACTGTCGCCCTGGAAGAAAATGAGGAACAGGTTGCCTGGGCCCTCGAGACGTTTCCCGGCCTTCAGCTTCAGCACCAGGTGAGGACCGTGGTAGCTCTCTCCGGGTGGTCACGGAAACCCAGAGAGTTACATGAAGGGATACGTCATGTAAAACTCCTGAGAACAAATCTTGTGGAGCTCAGGGCGGTTTCTCCGATGAAAGCTGTTCCAGGTGGTCCTGGAACATCTGGAATTTTCACATCCTGATCCAGGATTTCCAGGCCTTCACTCTTACTGACCAGAGATATGTTAATATGTATTTTGTTACCCAAATGTTATTGACTGGAGACGTATCAGTATTCACTTACATAAGGAATTGCCAGCTACAGGTGTTAATTTCTGCAAAAATCCCCCAGTCAGTAATGTGTTTAAATGACCATAGAACTCAGGTGGATTTTTGATACATGTTTGACTTGTGGCTCTTGTTCATGTTATTTGGAATTTTGTTTCTGAAACCCTTTTCCCCTCTCTCAGTCCTGTGTTTTTCTGGTAGGGGAAATGGTGAGCATTTTTTCTCATGACATATCAAAGCCCAAACAGACTTTAATAACTGGGATTCAAAAGACTAGCCAAAGCGGGGGAAGATAGTGCAGGTTTATCTCTTCCTTTGGTTTCTTAGATATAGAACATTTAAAAAACTCCCTTGTACTTTCTTTTACTTAGGACTGCTTTTTAGTTCTGGTTTTTATTAAAATAGATTTTTCAGCCCATGATGTTTGAGAGTAGGTTTAAATCTGTAGTAATGCTCACATTAATTCAGATACATTGGACATTTAACCTCAGACTTTCCAGGACAGAATTCTAGTAAGTAATTGGATACATAACTAGAAAGCAATCTGGAGATGCTCTCTAGACTCAAAAATTAAGATAATTACATTGTAGATGAAAAGAAGACTTGAGAATTCACTCCAATTTTGTGTGTGTGTGCATATATATTCAATGTATACTATAAGAGATGGAACCCCAGCATGCGTTAGTAGACAGTAGGTTTTCTGATATAAGCCTAAGAAAATGTATCTTCAGTAACATAAACATTTATCTGTGGAACGGTGCCCTAAGTTAGGCTTGTGCAATTTTTGGAGTAGCTGGTTTGCACAGATCACTCAATTCCTTATGATTCTTTATTCTCCTAATCAGTGCAGCCTTCGTTTTCTCATCTCTTTAAATACTCTAGTACATTTAAAAAACAACAAAAAAAGAGAAATTTTTATCATCCAATTGGTATGGGCCAGAGAGAGGCCTCCTGTCAGCTTTGGGAGGGTCTGACAAATAAAGCTGAATTTTCATCTTGTGATGTTACCGATAATGATGTTTCACTTACTGAGTGCCCACTGTATGTCAGGCATGATATCACCTTATTTATTTAAACCTCAGAACAGTATTTTATCTGTTTGGTAGATGAGGAAACAGGTAAGTTACTTTTCTAAAGTCACACAGCTAAGATGTGGCAGAGCTGTACCTGGAATCTGTGTGTTGCTGATTGGTGCTCAGGCCTTCTGCACGTTGTGGTTCTTGATGAGCATAAAGCCCATCCTAGGAGTTGTCATCAAGTGACTGCTCTTACCATTATCCTACTTTATTATACAGAAAAGCAGCATGTCCATTTCTCTCTCTCTCTCTCTCTCTCACACACACACACACAGAGATATTTACTTATTTTTCGGTTTCTGAAATTGGTGGTAGTTACAACTGAGTTTGTCTTTTAACATGAATGGTGCACAGGCACTCTTACTAACACGAGGATGTTCATCTGTGTTTATTCTTCTCCTGAGCAGGACCCTCAGGTGGGAGGAGAAGGGATGCTGGGAGCTGGCCTGTCACCTGAACAGTTGAAACGGCTGCAACGATTCGATCCCTCTGCAATGCAGTCACTGGACCGTGACATTGGTTCTCTGAGAGACGCTAGCATAGAAGACCTGGTTTGGCTGGCAAATAAGGATTGTATAGGTTTTTTCATAGCAAAATTTGTAAAATGCAAAAGTGTACAGTAGGAGGATCTTTAGAAATGAAGATTCCAAATGTGTGCCATGTGGTTATTATTTTTTAAACCAAACTCTCATCAAACCATGTGACTGATGTTGTGGTTGCTGGAGAAACAGAAAAGGCTGCCAGCTCTTCTACCAGTTCAAGAGACTGCTTCACAGAGAAAGAAACTGGATGATTGGGATGGGATTAGGGTGTGTGTTGAGATTATACTTTGTGTTTTTAAGAAAATTTTTCCTTTATGGATTTATCAGAGTATAAAGAAAAGGAGGTGTCTGGAATGTATTTTCATTTGGGGTCTTTAATTTGTAAAGAATGCAAGTCATTTTTAATGTTAAAATGAGTGGATTTCACAAAAGGAATAAAATTAGCAGTATTTAATTTGGTTATAAAACATGTTTTCTGTTACTGAGCTCCTAAGGAGGAGTCCCTTCAGAATTCAGGGTGTGTAGTCTGTAACTTACTTATTATGTGCCAGGAACCAAGCTGAGGATTTTACTGGACTTCTTCTGTTTGCTATTTGGTGTATCAGCACCTCTTTCAGATGAATTCTGGATCACTCCCAAATGACAGTCACCCTTCACTGTGTTTTCTTTTTCCTTCATGTTTTAAACTAAAATGAATTTTAACTCTGTAGATTAGAAATGAGACTATTATAGAATTTGGGTACCTTTTATCATCTAACGGAATGTACAAATTATTAGAGGTATGATTGGTGAGAAAGAAAAAGCCGTCTTGTGAGAGCTGGGAAGTGGCCAGTGTTTTCCTGCCAACTCCATAGAACACCAACCCCAGACCATGCAGCTGTGACTAGGATAGATCAAGATAAAACAAGACCACTTCACCATCAAATCTGAAATCACCCAAACCACGGAGGTGACCAGACATCTCCCATAGTGGCCAGTATACGTGGACTGCCTTTGTAAAACGACTGTAACTGTGGGCTCACTTCATCCCGCGTGCTTTTTAGATAAGATCTATTAAAATACCCACCATTGGTTAAAAGGTGTCTCATGTCATGTTAAATGTATCTGTTTTGTTAATTCAAATCACCTCAAAATTCCTGAGCCTTGGGAATTTAAAGTGGATAGTTGGAAACAATAGACTAATAATTTTTTTCCCCTCCCCCTTTACAGGTCTCCACTGGGCTTTGCTGGTGGCTCAGTGGTAAAGAATCTGCCTGCCAATGCAGGAGATGCAGGTTTGATCCCTGGGTT
The DNA here is from genome assembly GCA_006410875.1 of Neotragus pygmaeus. Lineage (NCBI taxonomy): Eukaryota > Metazoa > Chordata > Mammalia > Artiodactyla > Bovidae > Neotragus > Neotragus pygmaeus. The sequence goes on along the minus strand of SJYV01018906.1, from coordinate 275,326 downwards.
GGGAAGATCNGAAACAATAGACTAATAATTTTTTTCCCCTCCCCCTTTACAGGTCTCCACTGGGCTTTGCTGGTGGCTCAGTGGTAAAGAATCTGCCTGCCAATGCAGGAGATGCAGGTTTGATCCCTGGGTTGGGAAGATCTCGTCGAGAAGAAAATCAGGCAACCCACTTCAGTATTCTTGCCTGGGAGATTCCATGGATAGAGGAGCCTGGTGGGCTCCAGTCCATGGGGCTGCAAAAGAGTTGGACATGACTTAGCAACTAAACAACAACAAAGGGTCTACATTAGGAATTTCTCAAAACTCTTCTTGTGTAGTGAAGAATGCAAGGTCTCGGATCAGGAGAGATCTTCAGAGGCCTCTGCTCTGAGCAAGCCTTTCTTCACACTCTTCCCTGCAGCTGGACTGTCTGCATCCCTTGGACCTCTGACTCCTCCTGTTACAGCACTTGGCAGATCACCCTAGGAAATGAGGCATGTCCTTGACACCTGCCCCCCAGGTAGGCAGGAACCTTGCCCTTTCTGTACAGCTTCCATGCAGATCACCGTTACACCCTTACTGAAGGAGGGAGGAAACCACAGCAAGTGCCGTAAAAGTCACTGTGTAACTGACTTCTTTCCATCCCTCATTCTGCCTCATACCTAGCAGGTGTCATCTGTCTAAAGGGAAATGCTGCTGACCTGTGTACTTCTGTTTCCAGGGCTCGGCATACCCCTGGAGCTTTCAATGTGATTTTAAAACACAGAAAGTCCATCCCTTCTCTTGCTGTCTGCAGAACCTTAGGTGCTAGGCTGGGATGGAAATGGTTGGGAAGGAGCCTCGTGGCAAACGTGCTAAGTTTTGATTAATACCAGCAAACACCAAAATATAAGCAATACAGGCAGAACAGAAGAAAAATATTTGCATATTGAAAACAGTAATGACAGATAAGAAATAGGATTAACATTTGTTCCTTTAACAGACATTTTCTAGTGTTTTCTTTAAAAAAGAAAACCAAATTGGAACACAAAACACATTAAATCTTAAGGAACGCAGACATTTAAGAAAATATATGATAGATGGAAGAAAGGGAAATGCGGAGGAGAACGAATACATTTTTTAAAACATATTTAATGTTGTCATAGTTATTTCGGAAACAGAAGCATTTTAATTCCACAGTGAGTACATTTTACTTCAAAACCGTGTATCACATTTTTAGTAGTAAAGTACAAATACTTAAAAACGTAACTTAGCCACAATTCAGCCACTGACCCAGAGACATCTAATTACCTGTTGTCTCCACCAGAGTGACTCTTGACCTGTTAACGAGATTGGACCAGCGGCATCATGTCATTGAGCCAAGGGCGAGGAATTAAAATGGTCTGATAATGGATCCGTTTAAAAGGGAAAAAATAAAATTCAACATCAGAGGCAAGAATTAGTGAACATGTAAGGATGAAGGTGAGAGGAAGTTGACGTTGCCGTGCTCAGACCCCCGGAGACCTTTGACCTGCTGGAAGCTGGCACTTGTCAGTTGTCATGGGGAGGGGACTGCAGCCCGTGTCCTCCCTGCCCCTGGAAGATGAGTCACGTGAGGGAAGTGCAGGTAAGTGTTTAGCATACTTTCAACTGCAAGAATCACTCCTGAAATGGCAATTAATACTACTGATAGTAAACAGTGCAGAAGCCAGCTCTTTATTTGTTTGATACGAATGACTTTAAACCAGGCTTGTTGAACAGTTTGGTGTAGCTGACAGTGAAGGTTTAACATGAATGCAGAGCAGACCATGTTCAAATGTGGCATTGTCCCAAAGTACAGGATAACTAAGATGGCCTACATTTAGCAGCACCTTTTTGTAACAGTAACTTAAATGAGCAGTAGAGAGCAGAAAAAAAACCGAAATGGGTTTGACAAGGAAAACAAAACCACAGAACTATTCAGAACATTTCCAGCATTTTCTAGGTTAACTACAAAAATCATGATTCTACAACCGAGTTGGTTAAGCTGAAACCTTTGCTGTGTGAAAAGACTTAGAATTTTACATTCTACAAGTCAGTAAATATCCCATTGTCCTTGGGATTGTTTCTTCATTTACATATTTCGCACACACCGTTTACACATACACCCACTACACAGTCTTCACAGATAGATGCGCTTATGTCAAATCCTACAATAGAGGTTTCTGAGGAACACTCTGATTTGGACTAATGTGTTTCACAGTAAAGTGAGAAACGAAGGGTCCAGGTACAAAATTTTTAAAAATGGAATCCGTTAATGTAGTTCTTTGAAAGGGATTAATGGTAGCAGCAAAAAAGTTACATACCAGTTATACTTCAAGAATTTAAATATTCCAAAGTCATGAACTGGGATGTAACTTTGAATAGGAAAGGTTGGGGGCCGATGATTAGTGGACATCTTACCGTGATGGAAAGTTGACTGGAAGTATTTTATAAAAGTAACTTTAACTGGAACATGGTTTCCCAATGATGGGACTAATTTACACCGAAAATTTGTATATGATGACTAGTGTTTTTATAGTCAATAAAGGTATGACTACAGGGCTAATTAACAGGTTGAGGGAAATGGTTCCTTGATTATCTGATAAAACACTGTATGTATAATTCATTTTTATAACTCTTGAGTTTTCTTTGGGGGAGGAAAATAAGGAATTAAACATGAAACAGTTTTACTTGTAAAGATGCAAGGATATTTGGCAAGAACCTGGAATAACCAAAGAAGCGAAATAAAAATAGCCTAACTTATTTAAAAAGATAAGAATTTTTAATGTCCAGGTCTGAAGGTAGGCAATCATAGAGAGGAGTTTTCCAGGAACAGACTTCAAGTGCCAGGTCCGTGCACACCTAATACTGTCTTACCTGTCCAGGCATTACTGGACAGATGGACACGTAGAGAGACAAAGCAGGTTTCAGCCTCAGTGTGACAGCCACCTCGCGGGCTGCCGCCAGCGTGTCCCTGACACCAGGCTCAGCATCTTCTGGCTTCCCCTTCAGGGCGGGTGTCCCATGCAGGAAAACCTCAACGTCTTTGTTCACTTCAAGTCATCTCATTTTGACCTGATTTCTTCTGAAGAGCAGAAACTTTGGTTATAAGAAGCACTTCTAGGTTTTGACGGACAGTGAAAGTGTCGGAGTGGGTGGGGGAGATGGGGATAGAATGGGAGGCGATGGATGGAGGAGACGAGGGGGACAGCCAGCAGGGTGGGAGGAATCAGGGTCTCTGATTTTACCCTGAAATTATTCTACAAGCTGTGTAAACGTTTCTCCCTACAACAGACACTCGAACACACGAGAGATCGGACATTTCCAGTGGAACACTCACAGTTAAAAGCGGCCCGTATTTTTCCTCTCCAGGGGCACGACCAAGGAGCCAGCAGGTGGGAGCTCTCTGAACGAGTCCCCTTTGGCAGCGAGCTCCCCACTATGCCCTGGCTGCTCCTGCAGCAGCATAGTGAACAGTGGAGCCAGGTGGGTGTGCGCCGGTGGCCCAGGCCGGGTGCTTCTTGCGTCTTCCACACTCACATCCTCCACTTGCTCGCACATGCTCACCCCCAGACCCACACGCACACGGTTCCAGTGCTGTGACCTCAGACACTAGCTATGCAGGACGTGGTCGTCACAATCAGTGTGAACTGCACGGAGTAGAATAACCCTTGGAGTTTGGTTATATATTTCCCATAATTTATGGTCAGAAATGATAAACTTACAAGGATGGTGAAACATTCAGAAATCAAACCTTTTCAAGTCAAGCAGCCACACATATTTACAGTATGTACAGACTGTAGTGAATGGGGATGGGCATTTAGTCGATGCTATTACAAATTTCCTGAAGGTGGGCTTTTCTAGTCCCTGTAATTCATAAAGCAGGTCTGCTGACTTGGCATTAAGACTCTAAAATAGTGTGATCAAACTGATATATATATATTATATATAATATATATAATTATCGTAAGAAGGTGTTTGCAGAAATAACATTTACAAACTGTCTATACAGTACACAATACTAGTACATAGAAAATAGATTCTGACTTTATGATCCCCTTTGTGTAAGGCAAGACTGAATCTGTCCCCAAATTTAGTCAGCCGGAGGTACAAGCAAGAGACAGTGGTCCATGGATGAATATGCAAATGAAATGCTTACATATTAAAAAAAATCGGCAAGAATCAGGAAACTCCACTTTTTATCTGGGCCAGTTCTGGCCCACTGGATACATCAACTAATTTCGAAAACATCAGCTATGCTTCTTAAAATCCAACGCCACTCAGACGGCAATAGATTTGTTCGAGTGGCAGCTACCCCAGATGGGGTTCAAGGTTCTGTAGACAACCAGAGGCCTGCAGCCTTTCCAGGCCAATTGAGAGAGCACTTACAAAAGAACAAAAAAGTGTATTAATACTCTTATTATTTCATGCTGTTGCTATCCAAGCAACAGCAGTACAAAATATACAAGACAAATCACATATGATTGCAATGTAGACCCCCATCCCCCCAAGATCGATTTGGGCGGGTGGTGGCTATACAAGACTTAAAAAAAAAAAACACAAACGGGCAGAAAAGTCATTGGCGGATGTAAACATCCCTGTTCCAGTCCGCAGCCTCGTTCCGTCTCCGGGACAGCCCTTCCCCATCCTTGTCACAGTAGCGATCCTTGGATTTGTGGCGGCTCCGTGGTTTGTTGCACTCGTTGTGGTCCTGCTCTCGGTCCACGTCCCTGGAGCGGTGCCGCGTCTCCCTGTGTCTGTGCTCACTGCCCCCGTGGTGCTCCTCTCGGTGGGTGTGGTCACGGTGGGGGGCGTAGTGGTCCGCGTGGTCGTGCGAGTACTCGTCCTTGGGCTCCACGTAGGCGGAGTCGCGACTCTCCTGCGTTTCCGAGTCCAGGGTCTCTTGCCTGGAGAGGCCTCGGCTGGTGCCACTGCGATGGTTGTGGTGCTGGGTGGAGGAGCGATGCTGGGCTTTCTTGACCGCTTCCGGGCAGGGTTCTTCTTCAGCTTGGGAAGCAGAGCGGGCTGGAGCCCCGCGATCCATCCTCTGATCCCCTTGAGAACCCTGGAGACAGGAGCAAATACAGGAGAACCCCCGTCACAAAGGGAAGTCCTGTTAAGTTCAGTCCCTTACAAATTAACATCAAGTCCAATATAATACAGATGCTACTGGATGTTACCACAAGAATTAAGCAAGCTGGGTTAGATTTCATTTCAGCCTTNGGGGAGATGGGGATAGAACGGGAGGCGATGGATGGAGGAGACGAGGGGGAGAGCCAGCAGGGTGGGAGGAATCAGGGTCTCTGATTTTACCCTGAAATTATTCTACAAGCTGTGTAAACGTTTCTCCCTACAACAGACACTCGAACACACGAGAGATCGGACATTTCCAGTGGAACACTCACAGTTAAAAGCGGCCCGTATTTTCCTCTCCAGGGGCACGACCAAGGAGCCAGCAGGTGGGAGCTCTCTGAACGAGTCCCCTTTGGCAGCGAGCTCCCCACTACGCCCTGGCTGCTCCTGCAGCAGCATAGTGAACGGTGGAGCCAGGTGGGTGTGCGCCGGTGGCGCAGGCCGGGTGCTTCTTGCGTCTTCCACACTCACATCCTCCACTTGCTCGCACATGCTCACCCCCAGACCCACACGCACACGGTTCCAGCTCCTAGACTCCAGTGCTGTGACCTCAGACACTAGCTATGCAGGACGTGGTCGTCACAATCAGTGTGAACTGCACGGAGTAGAACAACCCTTGGAGTTTGGTTATATATTTCCCATAATTTATGGTCAGAAATGATAAACTTACAAGGATGGTGAAACATTCAGAAATCAAACCTTTTCAAGTCAAGCAGCCACACATATTTACAGTATGTACAGACTGTAGTGAATGGGGATGGGCATTTAGTCGATGCTATTACAAATTTCCTGAAGGTGGGCTTTTCTAGTCCCTGTAATTCATAAAGCAGGTCTGCTGACTTGGCATTAAGACTCTAAAATAGTGTGATCAAACTGATATATATATATTATATATAATATATATAATTATCGTAAGAAGGTGTTTGCAGAAATAACATTTACAAACTGTCTATACAGTACACAATACTAGTACATAGAAAATAGATTCTGACTTTATGATCCCCTTTGTGTAAGGCAAGACTGAATCTGTCCCCAAATTTAGTCAGCCGGAGGTACAAGCAAGAGACAGTGGTCCATGGATGAATATGCAAATGAAATGCTTACATATTAAAAAAAATCGGCAAGAATCAGGAAACTCCACTTTTTATCTGGGCCAGTTCTGGCCCACTGGATACATCAACTAATTTCGAAAACATCAGCTATGCTTCTTAAAATCCAACGCCACTCAGACGGCAATAGATTTGTTCGAGTGGCAGCTACCCCAGATGGGGTTCAAGGTTCTGTAGACAACCAGAGGCCTGCAGCCTTTCCAGGCCAATTGAGAGAGCACTTACAAAAGAACAAAAAAGTGTATTAATACTCTTATTATTTCATGCTGTTGCTATCCAAGCAACAGCAGTACAAAATATACAAGACAAATCACATATGATTGCAATGTAGACCCCCTTCCCCCCAAGATCGATTTGGGCGGGTGGTGGGTATACAAGACTTAAAAAAAAAAAAAACACAAAAGGGCAGAAAAGTCATTGGCGGATGTAAACATCCCTGTTCCAGTCCTCAGCCTCGTTCCGTCTCCGGGACACCCCTTCCCCATCCTTGTCACAGTAGCGATCCTTGGATTTGTGGCGGCTCCGTGGTTTGTTGCACTCGTTGTGGTCCTGCTCTCGGTCCACGTCCCTGGAGCGGTGCCGCGTCTCCCTGTGTCTGTGCTCACTGCCCCCGTGGTGCTCCTCTCGGTGGGTGTGGTCACGGTGGGGGGCGTAGTGGTCCGCGTGGTCGTGCGAGTACTCGTCCTTGGGCTCCACGTAGGCGGAGTCGCGACTCTCCTGCGTTTCCGAGTCCAGGGTCTCTTGCCTGGAGAGGCCTCGGCTGGTGCCACTGCGATGGTTGTGGTGCTGGGTGGAGGAGCGATGCTGGGCTTTCTTGACCGCTTCCGGGCAGGGTTCTTCTTCAGCTTGGGAAGCAGAGCGGGCTGGAGCCCCGCGATCCATCCTCTGATCCCCTTGAGAACCCTGGAGACAGGAGCAAATACAGGAGAACCCCCGTCACAAAGGGAAGTCCTGTTAAGTTCAGTCCCTTACAAATTAACATCAAGTCCAATATAATACAGATGCTACTGGATGTTACCACAAGAATTAAGCAAGCAAGCTGGGTTAGATTTCATTTCAGCCTTTTAGAAACTGAACAGAGTAACTTTTTTTTTTCTTTTAGATGAAGGAAGGAGGGATTTCTTTTATACGTTCTCTTGTGGTTCAAATACAGATTGATTCCTGAGATCTGTCTACACACACCTCTGCTCAGATACAGGTGGGAAGATAAATTTGGGGAATGTTGGCTTTAAGGAAAAAAAAAATGATAAAAAGTCAGATGCTTAAATGGCACTTAATGAGACCAGCACTAGCATAACATAGTCACATATATCAAATTATTAATACAGCCCTCCATGCTCATCTATGAAGGGATGCAACCCTTAGGGGAGCCCCATGAGGTTGGTGCCATTAGATGCCTGAGGCACAGGGCCCGGGAGGGATTTGAACCCAGGCAGCCTTGAGTCCACAGTCTGTGCTGCCAGCCTGTAGAGAGTTTCTCCGCTCTTCCTGTCTTAACAGAGTTAGTGGTCTATGGTAACCTAGATTGGGGGATGGTGGGAGGGCAGTCCAAGAGGAAGGGGATAGAGCTGATAGACATATAGCTGTTCCACTTCCTTGTAGGAAGAAACCCATACAATCCTGTAAAGCAACTCTACACGAATTAAAAAAGAATACGGGGAGAGGGGATCTACATTCACAGGATGCTGTTTACACTGCTTTTCTTACAGGCACACAGCTCACTCAGGAGAGAGCTGCCTGATGGGAACAAACGCTGCATTGGCACCCCGGGGCGTGGTTGAGGACTCCGCTTACCTGTGAGTTGGAGGCTAGCGTGGGGCTGACGGGCAGGGTGGAGGTGGCTAAAGTGCGGCTGAGAAGGGGGTTGGGGAGACTGCTGCTGGGAGGGTGGGTGGCCTTCCAGTAGGCCTCCAGGTAGTCGGCCAGGTGTTCACAGGCGTCCTCGAGCTGGTTCTCATCCAGGATCACATCAAACAGCTCCTGCAGGGGCAGACATTACAGATGGCACCCTGACACCAGCCCCCAACCTCCCTGCCACCTTAGAGGAGAAAGCAGCGAGCCCCTTGGTCTTTGCTCTTGCTGCCTGACTCCTCCACACACTGTCCTCTAGAGTCAGCTTACAAGCATCGGTCCTCCTCGGGGCAGTGTTGACACACCTGTATCACTGGTATCAATGACTAGGAAGTGGACAGGTGTAATAAGTTGTTAAGGGCATGATAGAAAATTTGCTAATAGTGAAAAAAAGGAATTGACCCTACATTAGAAGAGAGATGTAAAAAAGAAAAGACTAAAAGCCAAACAGTATAGGAAGAAGTCTGTTTTCGACACAGAGACTGTGAAAAGCTGAATCTTGGAAATAGCTGCGGCAAGAGAAGGACGTGAGGAAGCCAAAACAACCTAGGAGGTAGGCAACATATGTGTACGTATAGCTGGTTCACTTTGCTGTACAGTGGAAACTAACACAACATTGTAATTATCCTCTCATTAAAAAAAGAAGCCAAAACAAAACCCAGAAGCATAGTGTCCCAAAGCATGGTATGCACAACACGGATTCAAGGTAGGAATGGGTTCAGGTGTCAGAATCTGCCTACTGACTGGTTTGGAAATTGGTGTCTACATGGTTTCAGATCAGTTTCATAGATGGTGATAATGAGCCAGCAGCTTGCTCCCAGATTAGACGTGAATAATAAACCAACCCCAAATAGATCCATCTGTCCAACCAAAGTTCTGAAACAACAGTTGTGTTTCATTTACAATACTATGGAAGTGTTAGATGTTAACAAAGCAACATCCCCATGGAACACCCTGTAGCCGTTTGCAAGCCATGACCGTGACCTAGACACATGCTCATGGCAAGAGGTGGACAGTTCTCCACTTTGGGAAGAAGCCCACTGCTAATGGAGAGGGTTCTCTTCTGGACAAGTGTTTACCTAGTGTCTGGTTTTTGTTAACAGAAAGCGGGGCTGATGACTTCAAGTGGATTGTACTGAACAGAGAGACTTACTGGAGGACACTGAGCTAGCTTATCTGCCGCCACCATCTGGACATTGAGGTGCTTCGCTTGAGATTTCCCTCGAGACTTTATTAACCTCTGTAAAACCTGCAAAAGATGAGGTTTTTAAGCAGGCGTGTCTGTACTCAGGTAGACAACAAGGTTCATTATTCACTCTTTTCTCTGGGACCTTTTTCATACAGCACTCACGGTTTACTAGGCAAGAAAATAGAATATTTAAGATGATCTGGAAAATTAATATATCTCGGTTGCAAGCTTCAAAAACCACCAGCATGGGGATTATTCGGAACCTTTTTTTTAAGGCTAGCACTTCTCAAACTTTATCGCTCATGATTTATGTTTTTAAAAACTGTTGAGAAATCCCAAGAGCTTTTTATGTGAACTAGAATATTTACATACATTAAAACTGAGAAATTCATTTAAGAATGACCAATAAACCTGTTGCGTGTTAACATATATCACTTATTTCGATAAAAATAGCTAAATTGTTTGCAAATTTCTCTACAGCCTGACTTCACAAAAGATAACCAATGTTTCCTCTCTCTACATTTAATCTGCCACAGTACATTACTTTGAAATAGTGAAGAAAATCCAGCCTCTTCCAGATATATAATTCAGAAGAGTAGGAGTATTTTAGTAACCTTTTCAGATAACTGTGGATATTTTTCTTTGATACTACCGTAAACAAGTGGTAGCTTTTTAAAAATTAGCTGCCATGTGACATTTGAAACCCTACTCTATTAAATTCCATTGATTTGTCCTGAAATTTGAATGGCATGTCATTTGTTCTTTCCAATAAAAATGGTGTTCTAAGATGACTCCAATAATCATACCAGTACTTGTCCTCAAATAACTGACTTTGAGTATCCAGCTGAAGAACTTGATGTGTACCTCCCATTTTATTATGTAGAATGTTAAAAGGACTTGTAGCACCTTTTTGAAGAGTCAAAATTTAATAAACAATTTCGCTACTTCATCGGAACATTTTTTAAAGTACCACAATAACATTTTATTGACTAAATATTAAAATAAATAGGATATTTTTGGCTTAAATAAAATATTCTTAAAACTAATATCACCAGTTTTTGTATTTTTAGTGTGGACACCAGAAATTGTAAAAGAGTTAATGATCGTAAAATCTTAATTCCTAGCACAATTAACTTATTAATACTCAGACATTTCACAAGAATCCATCTAAAATCATAGGCGAAAGAGGCATCTTCTCTTCTAGCTTGAAGGTTGCCAGTAAAAAAATCGGCACCTTATTCTGACCTAGTCTGGGATATAGATTTATATTTTAGTAATGCCTTTAGACAAGAGCAAGGATCCCCTATCAAAATACATACCCGGAACTAATGTATCCAGTGTTTCCAAACTCCACTAAGAAAGTGGCCATAGATGGGATTTTCGTTAGGACACTAAGTGAAACTTGATAACCCAGAAGTGCATGGTGAGGAAGAACGCAACAGCTGTCAGTGCCGTTGTGGTCTTGCTTCCTGCTTAGACATTTCCCATCAATTCTTTTACACCATCAGTACAGAGGCGGGCCAGTGGAAGAGGAGGAGAATGTCTGAGGATTACCAGGGAAATGACCTTCTAGGCCCTCTGAAAGTGTCTCCAAGCCTCCCCCACCAGGAATCCACAGGCCACACTTTGGAAATCACTGTTCTCAGCCATGAAACTTATCATCACTCTCTGCTCATATGAATCTTAACACTTCTCACCTACCACATCTCTCTTCAAATCCTTAGTGATGGGTAAAGCAGCAGCCCGTCTGTAACTGGAAAGCAGACCGTGAGCACACATTTTAGTAAAGTTTCACTGCAGAACAAATGGTAACAGCCCTGCTTACCTTAGGAGAAGAAATCTTGACATATACTATGATAGGGGCCAGAGAGGTTTTACTGAGCTGGGCTGGGTGATTGATAGTGTCTGCGTCAAGGACCACCAGTTGCAGTGTTCTTGCAAGTTCAAAAATCCTTTCAATTTCACTCTGAACTTCCGCTGTAAAAGGTGAAGCAGAACTTGATTACTTAAAAGTTCAGCATTTCTAGACCAGATTAAGAGAAAGTAAAATGGTTACTCAGGCAGATGAGCTGTGGTTGATGTCTACAGGTAAGAGAGCTGATAACAGGCATCGTTTGCAAAGAGCCATTCCTTCACAACACCTCGAGAATTTAGGGATTCCTCTCTTAACCAGTTAATGAAATTTATTTCCAGTTTACCACGATGCCTGTGAAAGTCAAACTTTTTGGCTCTCTGTGCTTATTTGTTTTGGGGGCTATAAATTGTCACTCCATGGAGTCGTTTTATTAAAATGTTGTAAAATAGAAACATGAAGAGAGCTCTTCCTTGTGTGTGTTTCTGACCACTCAAGCCTTGCAGCCCATCACCAGCCTTCCTGTCACTGCACGGGCTTATCTGCATTTACATGCCAGCTCTTGGTATGGAGTCTAGAGATGTTTATGAGCAAGCTGAACTATAGCAGGAAACAGATTTTCAGAATGTCTAGGACAAACCTAGCCAGAAACACACTTCTTGTATTTTCCACCAACAAAAAGACGGTCCTGTAACATTCATGCTTTAAAAGGGCAGTTATGTATTGGAGGCAGCACCTCAGATATATGATCTGTCAGACTTATAGAAAAACATAAACAAAATTTACTTGAATGCTGAAGTATTTTCATTCAGTTCATCTATTTCTCCATTCTCTCTCTTGAGTGTAAAAGGGCTGTCCTAGAATATTTTCTCTGATGATGGATATATACTGTATCACTGCTATGGGATACCTGAAATGTAATTAATGTGAATAACTAAAATTTTGAGATTCAGATAAAAGTTAGATAGCCAGGAACTACGTTTCTAAATATCACAGCTCTGTAAAGGATAATATGTGGCTTGCAGTGCCCACTGCAACCATGAAGGGCCATTCTCATTGATGCCTGGACCTNGTAATTAATGTGAATAACTAAAATTTTGAGATTCAGATAAAAGTTAGATAGCCAGGAACTACGTTTCTAAATATCACAGCTCTGTAAAGGATAATATGTGGCTTGCAGTGCCCACTGCAACCATGAAGGGCCATTCTCATTGATGCCTGGACCTACAGGACACCATTTAGTTCCTCTTGTGCATTTGCATCCACACAGAAGACTCCTGGAGACAATTTTAACTTGTGTATTATTCCAGAAAATGCAAGCCACTAGTCATCTGCCTCTTACCACTAAGAGTCTTTTTGTTTACCTGGATGTCTTTAAAATGCCCCAAACCACTAGTGATACAAGCTTTAAAATAATATTTGGTCATATTACCACTCATGACACAGTTTTGCTAAAAGAAAAAAAAAACCTATTAAGCTTCTCAATAGACCAGTTTGTAAGAAATACAGAGAACAGACAGTTGTGTAAGCCACACCAGTGTAATTTAGTTAGCAAAATTCAGTCTCTGAATACCCTACAGGAAAAGTAGGATAACTGACCTAGTTTCTTTAAAAAATTATAAGGAGATAAAAGATATATGGAAAACAGGATTAAGAGATTCAAGGATCTAAGAACCAATCACAGTGTGTGAAGTTTATTTGGATCCTGATTCAAACAAATAGTAATTTATATATTTTATGATGCAGAAGTGAATGTTTGTGTATATATATATGTGTGTGTATAAAATGTATGTGTTTGTATCCATCTAGTATATGACAGCTGGGAAATGATACATGGCTGAGTGGCAACCTGATGATACCAGGGGGTTATTATTAAGGTACAATAGGGACTTCCCAGGGGGTCCAGTGATTAAAACTCCATGCTGCCAATGCAGGGGCCCAGGTTTGATCCCTGGTCAGGGAACTAGATCTTGAGTGTGGCAACTAAAACCTGGTGCAGCCAAATAAAAAATATTAAAAAAAAAGAGGTACGATAATGGCATGATTTAAATAAAAGGAGTCTTCACTGTTTAGAAATACATACTGAAATATTTACAGATAATATAAGTATCTTGGATTAACTTCAAAGTAAATGGTTGAAACNTGGCCACCTGATGCCAAGAGCTGACTCATTTGAAAAGACCCTGATGCTGGGAAAGACTGAGGGCAGGAGAAGGGGGCAACAGAGGATAAGATGGTTCGATGGCATCACTGACTCAATGGACATGGGTTTGGGTGGACTCTGGGATTTGGTGATGGACAGGGAGGCCTGGCGTGCTGCGGTTCATGGGGTCACAGAGAGTTGGACACAACTGAGCGACTCACCTGAACTGAACTACATCTAGCTTCACTTCGTTTACTCTTTTATTTGCTTGTATTTTCCTACTTTCAGTACAGTTTTTGCTATTATGTGACAGAAATAGACCCCATGAAGCACAGTTGTGTATAAGTGTGTGCAAAGATGTAGCATATTCTCCTAAATTGACTTGTTCCTAGAAAACTACTTGGGGTAAAACCAAACACAGTTACAGATATTATAAAGTTGGGCAGGTTAAAGACACTAAGGTGATTTATTTTATATAGCGATAGTTAATTATCTAAGTTTATTATTTTTAAGAGTTTGGATTTGGAATTGGCAAATAACTGTATTACAAGATCTTTTACTATTTTAATTCAAATAGTGTTTTTACTTCTATAATGTATAGAAGTACATATTTGTGTGCACAGCTAATACACATATTTTAACTTATGATGCCTGAATAATACAACTGAGAAAAAAAGTGAGAACTTTCATGAGCCCATATAAAGACATCCATACATGCAGAGAAGTCCTATACCACTCCGAAAATCTGATGATGTATGTAAAGCTGCAAAATTTTTATGTTTTTTCCCTTCATGCCATACGGTGGCATATTAATATAATCAATTCCAACTTTTGTTTTTGTAATGAAAGTTCTCTAAAAGCTCAAGTATAAAGTAAATTTTTACCTATTACATCTTCAGTGTACTGGATTGTTCATCCTTTCTTAAACAATTGCTGCAGTTGATCTCATCTATTAAGTTTGAGGTCAGTTTTCTCAAATTTAGTTTTTACTAAATGTATACCAGAAAGAGATGCTTTTAAAATAAACTACCCCCACCCCTGCATTCAGCCCTACCTGCCCTTGGGCTCAAAGCACTTCCAGGATAATAAATAACGCATGAAAAAAATTCTTAGGTGTCCTGTCTGGCCCCAAACTTTCCTCTAGCATACAGTCTCCAGCTGTTTCACAAATACTACAACACTGGCACTGATTTAATTTGACCTAGATCTTTGAAACCCTAATATTCTTAAAAAAAGCAACATTACAGAGAACCCATTGTGCAGACTGAGAAGAATGTGCTACATAGAAATTGGTTTGTTTTTTAATTTATCTGTTTACTTACTGGGCTTCCCAGGTGGCGCAGTTGGTAAAGAATCTGCCTGCCAGTGCAGGAGATGCGAGAGACATGGGTTCCATCCTTGGAGTAGGAAATGGCAACCCACTCCAGTATTCTTGCCTGGAAAATTCTATGGACAGAGGAGCCTGGCCAGGGCTACATTCCATGGGGTCGCAGGGACTCAGACATGACTGAGCACATGCTGGCTATGTACTTACTAGTTACAAAAATGTTCAGTTCTAGGATATATTTCTTCTATCAGATCTAAATTAATGTCTTATATACTTTAATGAGTAAAAGAATTATATAAACTATGCACTGTTTAAAAAATTAGAAATAAAACTACGAATAACAGCAGCCACCATTAACTGATCTACTACATGCCACAAACTACTTCATGTGCTTCTCACAATAATCCTAGTAGGTATCTTGGTAGTATCACCATTTTAGAGATGGGAAATGAATACAAAGACTAAATAATTGCCAGGTTAAAAACAGTAAGAAGAATCGGAAAGATCTAAGAAAAGCAAGAATTAAATAAAGATGGTGACATTTACAAATCAGAAGAAATGGTAGCATTTAGAACTATGCATAATCTTAACGAGTGTCTGCACATGTATATATAGTCACATACCTGGAGTACTCAAGCACCAGTTTTGTACAAAATAAGAATATCTTTCCTATAGGCTCCACATCAAACCCATAATGTATTATTCAACATGTTTTATTGCTGGGGGGAGGGGTAAATCCTCTGATCATTCTCCTACCACTAAACTTTTTCTCTGTAAAATCACCTATTCCTTGCTCTACCCTAGGAAAAACTAAAGATCCTTGTACTTATAAAGAATTAAAGGCAAAACACACATAACATACTCCCCTTCTTTCAAAACTACAGACAGCGCACGTGCACGTTGTGTTTCCTAGGTGACCAGATGACCTGTGTGCCTGGGTGGATTCCCATGCATCCTCAGGGTGGGCTCTGGCCCCAGGCCATCTTCCACGTGGTCGAAGGACTCTGCCCTCTGAATCCCCCTGCTTTGTTTGAGCAGAAACAAACCTGTCTCAGGATGGACATTCTCTGTCAGCAAGGTCAACGCATTTGGCCAACCTTGTCTTTTCTGACCTGTTCATGTGGGACATGAAACCTTCTCACTCCTCAGTGGTTTCCTGTCCCTCTTTTCCATGGTTTCCTGTCCCTCTGTGCTCCCCATGCAGGTGCGGGCCCGGGTTCGATCCCTGGTCAGGGAACTAGATCCCACATGTTGCAACCAGAGANCTGAAACCTTCTCACTCCTCAGTGGTTTCCTGTCCCTCTTTTCCATGGTTTCCTGTCCCTCTGTGCTCCCCATGCAGGTGCGGGCCCGGGTTCGATCCCTGGTCAGGGAACTAGATCCCACATGTTGCAACCAGAGATCCCATGTCACAACTAAGACTCAATGCAGCCACATAAGTAAATAAATATGAAAAACATTTTTTAAAGAGAGGCTTTTGCAGGTGCTCAGGACACTGGAGCCCCCAACACCTACATGCTCAGCTGCGGGCACACCAGCTGAAGCTGTGCCCTCTGGTTTCACCTCTCATGCTGTAAATATATGTGTTCTTGTGATCTATCACATTCTTCTCGTTTTTGTGCCTTTTAAAACAGCCTCCACATGTAGGGTTGAAGTAACTGTCTAGTGTTTCTAAAGGCAAGAAGGCTAAAGTATTTCTTACGGAGAAAAATCTTTGATAAGCTTTATCCAGGCATGATTTACAGAGCTGGTAGTTGTCAGTTACATGTTAGGGGATCAACAGTATCTATCAAATAATATGTGTGTGTGTTAGTTGCTCAGTTGTGTCTGACTCTTTGCAACCCCATGCACTGTAGCCCACCAGGCTCCTCTGTCCATGGAATTCTCCAGGCAAGAATACTGGAGTGGGTTGCCATTCCATTCTCCAGAGGATCTTCCCAACCCAGGGATCGAACCCAGGGTTATCCAGTAAAAGTGAAGTCAAGTCAAGTCACTAAGTCGTGTCTGACTCTTTGCAATCCCATGGACTGTAGCTTACAAGGCTCCTCTGTCCATGGAATTTTCCAGGCAAGAGTACTGGAGTGGGTTGCTATTCCCTTCTCCAGAGGATCTTCCCAACCCAGGGATCGAACCCAGGGTTATCCAGTAAAAGTGAAGTTAAGTCAAGTCACTAAGTCGTGTCTGACTCTTTGCAATCCCATGGACTGTAGCTTACAAGGCTCCTCTGTCCATGGAATTTTCCAGGCAAGAGTACTGGAGTGGGTTGCTATTCCCTTCTCCAGAGGATCTTCCCAACCCAGGGATCGAACCCAGGGTTATCCAGTAAAAGTGAAGTTAAGTCAAGTCACTAAGTCGTGTCTGACTCTTTGCAATCCCATGGACTGTAGCTTACAAGGCTCCTCTGTCCATGGAATTTTCCAGGCAAGAGTACTGGAGTGGGTTGCTATTCCCTTCTCCAGAGGATCTTCCCAACCCAGGGATCGAACCCAGGGTTATCCAGTAAAAGTGAAGTTAAGTCAAGTCACTAAGTCGTGTCTGACTCTTTGCAATCCCATGGACTGTAGCTTACAAGGCTCCTCTGTCCATGGAATTTTCCAGGCAAGAGTACTGGAGTGGGTTGCTATTCCCTTCTCCAGAGGATCTTCCCAACCCAGGGATCGAACCCAGGGTTATCCAGTAAGGAGTCTTCAAATAGAAAAATGATGCAACCAGGTGATGTGCAGGTCAGTGGATGAAAATGTTGGGACCAGGGGCTTGCAGGAACCTAACTCTGCATTTCCCCTGAATTCACAAAGTCAGTATTTGCTGTGACTTCATAGACTATGACACCTGTGAATACTGAGAGTCCACTGTGTTAAGCCCTGCCCTCTCTGGAAGCCGCAGCTTCACGTGTACAGCTTCCTGCTGGATATCTGGATGTCCCACAGTATTGCAAATCCAACATGTGCACAAATGGAGCTGTCATCTTTCTCACCCCCTCCCCAGACCCCTGCCCTCCATGACTTCCTCATCCTGAGCCCCTTATCCCCAGAATAATACCATCTTCCTCAAAGCAAATACACAGAAATCATCCTGGAGTTTTGTCCTTTATGTTCTCCATCCAGGAGAGAAATCCTGACTTTCACCTCTGGATTCCCGCCAGTCTTCTCCTTCCCTCTGTCACTAATTTACAGCCTCTCTCATTCTCTAACCTGAATGATGACAAGTCCCCTAGGCGACCTCCTGTCCAAGTCTTTGCCACACCCCAACTCTGCTGAAGGGATACTTCTAAAGGCACCACTTAAAAAAAATCGCAGTATAGTTGCCGTGAAAAGTGAGAGTGAAGTGGAAGTGTCAGTTGCTTAGTCGTGTCTGACTCTTGGCGACCACATGGACTGTAGCCTGCCAGGCTCTTCTGTCCGTGGGATTCTCCAGGCCAGAATCCTGGAATGGGTAGCCATTCCCTTCTCCAGGGCATCTTCCCGACCCAGGGGTTGAACCTGGGTCTCCTGCATTGCAGGCAGATTCTTTACCATGGGGTTGCAAAGAGATGGGGAACATGAAGGAGAAAACTCTAGGACAATTTCCACATTGTATAAGGTACATAGATATACAACAGGGTGATTCAAGATTATATTCCATTTGTAGTTATAAAATACTGGCCTTAAGGACTTGTCTGGAAGTCCAGTGACTAAAACTCCATGCTCCCAATGTAAGGGGCCTGGGTTTGATCCCTGGTCAGGGAATCAGATCCCACATGTTACAAGTAAAGATCCTGCATGCCATAACCAAGATTGAATATCCAGTGTGCCACAGCTAAGACCCAGTGCAGCCCAGTAAATGAATATTTGAATGTCAGCTCTGTTTCCCATGTTGCACAATACATCCTTGTAGCTTATTTTATACCTAATAGTTTGCACCTCAATCTCCTCCCCTTATCTTGCCTCCACCCTCTGCCCTCTTCCCGCTAGTAACTTGTCTGTTCTCTGTATCCCATCAGCCTGCAGAGGCGCCGGTTTCAGTACGTACCTACTCATCTACAGAATGCACTCTTTCTCTCTGAAGCTGCTTCGGCAGAACAACAGAATCCTAATTTCCCTCTCACCTCTCTCCTATCTGTTGCTTCTCCCTTCACATTTGCCATCAGAGATCCTCCTGAAATGTTAGTCACCTGGTGCCAGCCCTCTGCTTCCATGCCTCTTCCTATCACATCTGCAGTTAAAGGCCCAAGAGTGCGACCCAGTCAGGCCCTCCACCACCTCTCTGATCTCACACCCTCATCATTCCACTCCAGTCACACCGGCTGTCCTGCTCCCTCTTCAGCCCATTGGACATGCTCCTGCCTCAGGACCTTTGCACCTACTTCCCCCTCTGCCCAGAACTTCTCTCCTCTCTCGGGTAGCTGCCAGGATAAAGAATTCATAACACAAATGATTCTGCTAAAAGGTCACCTCCTCGGAGAGGCCTCTCCTGACTTCCTCATATAAAATCACACCCTCGTCCTCGGCCTACTCTCCACCTGTTGGCCAGTGTCTTTTTCCAGGACTCATCAACCACTGACACGAGTGTTAACTGTCTGCAGCCACATCTAGTAGCTTCTGTCCAAATCTCCCTTGTGAAACGTGAGCGGGAAGATGTGCTGTCCTTCACATCTGTGTCCTCATGCTCACCCCACTCATTTCACGGGGAAGATACAGACAGAAGCCCTCAACACCGGGGGCCGGGGTTCGATCCTGGTCCAAGAACAAGATCCCACGTGCTGGACTAAGAATTTCCATGCTGCAGCTAAAAGATTTTGCATGCCACATGAAGACTGAAGATTCCTCATGTCATAACTAAGATCCAGTGCAACCAAGTAAATAAATATTAACAAAAAACCCTAATAGTAAGTTACATGTGTAACAGTCATTAATGCCAAATAGATGGAAGAGTTGCCAAAGCCATTTCATTTGATCAAATTAGTACTTGATAATAAATAGGAATCGAACACAAACCTGCAGATGTGTTAACTAAATCTCCAAATTGTTTTTACAAATGAAACAAAAATGTTGACACTGATATAATTACTGATATAATCCAAGTATGAAGGGATTTGGGGTTATAGCCATCATTTAATCTTTCCAGTAATTCCACAAGGTAGCTAGTCTCATCTCTTTCTCTCTCTCTCTTTTTGGGTTTGGACGAGGAAATGACACCATATCCAAGTCCCTGAGTCCTTGTCCTTTGAAATAAAAGGCTTTTTTGCTTTAGTCTCTCAGGCCTCCCTGAGTCTCAAAAAGCTGACTTAAGAGTTAATGATTGGGCAAAAAATGGGCAGAAGCCCTAAATAGACATTTCTCCAAGGAAGACATAAAGATGGCCAAGAGCATCCTAATGAAAAGATGCTCAACATTAGTCATTATGAGAATAATGCAAATCAAAACTAAAATGAAGTATCAATCACACCAGTCAAAATGGCTATCACCAAAAAACCCACAAACAATAAATGCTGTAGAGGGTGTGGAGAGAAGGGAATCCTCCTACACTGTTGGTGGGAATGTAAATTGGTGCAGCCACTATGAAGAACAGCAAGGAGGTTCCTTTAAAAACTCATAACAGAGCTACCATATGACCCTGCAATCCCATTTCTGGACACATATGTGGAGATAAACAGTCCAAAAGAATACCTGCACCTCAGTATTCATTGCAGCACTGCTTACAATAGCCAAGACATGGAAACAACCTAAATGTCCATCCACAGAGGAATGGATAAAGAAAATGTGGTACATTTATGCAATGGAATATTACTCAGCCATTAAAAAGAATGAAATAATGTCATCTGTAGCAACATGGATAGACCTAGAGATTGTCATACTGAGTGAAGTAAGTCAGAGAAGGAGAAATATTGTATGACATCCCTTATATGTGGAATCTTAAATGATACATACAAACTTATTTACAAAAGAGACTCACAGACTTAGAGAACAATTTATGGGTGCCGGGGGAAGGATCGGGAGAAGGGATAGTTAGGGAGTTTGGGATTGACATGTACACACTGCTACATTTAAAATGGAAAGCCAGCAAAGTCCTATTGTATAGCATGGGGAACTCTGCTCAGTGTAATGTGGCAGAGGGGAGGGCAGATGGGAGGGGAGTTTGGGAAAGAATGGATACATGTATATTTATGGCTGAGTTCCTTTCTTTCCACCTGAAACTATCACAACATTGTTTTTTTTTTTTAAAAACGTTAATGATTGAGAAATGTGAAAATGTAGAAGCAAAGAATAGCTGTTGGGCTGGGAAACTAGTAACTTTAGACTATAAAGCAGCCACATAGCAGAAACAACAAACTCCCAGTTCTTGAAAGATATAAAGGCCAGATACACATTCCTAAATTGTTTTTACAGGAAGCAGACCCCCATCAGATGAAAACTGCTGACTGTAAGGACAGAGAAGCTAGATCGATTGGAACCAGAAGGTTGATGATGCTTGAGACTTCCTCTCGATGCCAACCAATACTAGAACTGTGCACGAGCTGATCTTCTCCCCTGAAGCCCCCTCCCTCACACTGCCTTTAAAGCCCCTTCCCTGAAGCCATCAGGGAGTTCAGAGCACTTGAACATGGGCTGCCTGTTCTCCTTGTTTGGCACCTGCAATAAATGCTGCACTTTCTTTCACCACAATCCTGCATCAGTATAGACTGGCTTCACTGTCTGCAGGCGAGCAGAGCCAAGTTTGATTCAGTAACAGAAACTGAGCCTTAAAGATATTAATGACTTTGCCTGTGACAACACTGTTNTGCAATAAATGCTGCACTTTCTTTCACCACAATCCTGCATCAGTATAGACTGGCTTCACTGTCTGCAGGCGAGCAGAGCCAAGTTTGATTCAGTAACAGAAACTGAGCCTTAAAGATATTAATGACTTTGCCTGTGACAACACTGTTGTCAAAGCGAGGAGTTTATTTAGAGTCTATAGACTCTAAAAGCTCATGTTCGTGAAAACAGACACCATCTAAAACATTCATGCTGACAGCCTGTGGAATTTTTAACTCAAAAACTTTCAAAACAAATCCTTCCATACCGTGAAATCACTAAGACAGTAGCAGTGGCTACTGGTGACACCTGTCTGTTTTGCCTATGCACTCTGACACATGGAATTATCATCTAGTCAGATCTGCTCACTGGTAGCCTCAGCAAAAAAGGTTTAGATGGCTTCAGCCCATCGGCGATGGACACACTTACCTAAGCTTGACCTCGTGTTGGATCTTTCTATTATTGCATGCTTACTGGGATTGTTTAAGACAGAGCGTTTGGCCAGTGAGATGTCGGCGGTGACCCTTGTGATGGAAATCCTGTTGGCGAAAAAGCAACAGAAGATCTGAGGTTATTCACTGAATGAAAGGGGAGAGACATGCATACCCCAAACTCATCCAAGTATGATACATGAAGTGAAGTGTGAAAGTTACTCAGTTGTGTGTGTCTGACTCTTTGCGACCTCATGGACTATACAGTCCATGGAATTATCCAAGCCAGAACACTGGAGTGGGTAGCCTTTCCACTCTCCAGGGGATCTTCCTAACCCAGGGATTGAACCCAGGTCTCCCACATTGCGGGTGGATTCTTTTGCCAGCTGAGCCACAATATAGACCATATTTTCAACCAAGAAATGTTAGGGCACTTAATCGTTCATTTTTCTCTTTAAACTTTTTATTTATTTTCTATTGGGGTATAGCTGATCATTCGTTTTAATTCTGCACCTACCTAACTTAGCATGTATCGGTTGCTTGCCAAGTGCCAGGCATGCCCTTAGCATTCTCTCATTACCCGGATTAACTCATTAAATCATTCTAAAAACTTCAGTGGAGAGGATATTCTCTCACTTTTGTTGATGCAATTAAAAAAAAAAAAGAATCATGGGTAGATTGTTTATCTAAGGCTATATTGTTCCTAAAAGTGATGAAGCTGCAATTGAACCCAGAACTCCTGAGAGAGTATATTCTTGGCCCCTGTGCTGTGACCCCTCCTCAAGTGTGGTGCTGTGATCAGCATGAGGAATAAATAAGAACAAGACAAACAAGATCTTCTCTAAGAGAGCCGAGCAGCAGAGATGGGTCATAAATAAGAAATTAATAAAGTATTACAGGTTAAGAGGACTGTTCTGAAGAAGACCCAGAGGGTGTTGTGACAGATAATCATGAGTTGAGGAGGTGGGGAGGCATTTCAAATAGGGCAGACATGGGGACAACAAAATTTGGGAGGCGGGCAGAGTAAATGACTGAGGTTGGAGACTGGGCCGAACGAACAAGCCAGCAGCAGGGAAAATGTGGAGTAAAACACTCATCAGGCCTCTGGAGAAGAAAGTGAAGGGGGCACCAAAAATAAAAGATTTGGTTAAAAGACTGTTCCACAGTTTGACCCCCTCCACTCCCAAAGATTACATCAAGCCATGAGGTGGCCATTCTTTCCTGCGTGGTGTAAGACCACTGACTGGTCTAGTCTCTCCAGGAAGTGAAATAGGGCATCTGCTACACAGAACAGGGACAGAGAGAAGAAAAGGATTCGAAACGCTGAGCCCCCAGGCCTCTTCCTCATCCTAGAATTTTGGTAGCCAAGGGAATATCCCCTAGGTGTCAGAATGGAAGATTCTTCTCTGGGGGAATCTGACCAACAAATAGAAAAGATCCAAAGAATAGGCACTGGGGATTTCCCTTGGAGACTGCCCAGTGGGGCTGTGCCACAGGAAACATTGTGTCTTACAAGCACAGAACTCCAGTTGATTATTTGATGTTCTGTTATTACACTTGAGCACACCAGTCGTCCCTGGGCATCTCAGGAGAGCTCCTCACGTGAGTGACGAAGACAAACAGAAAAACCACCTATGACTAATGCCCAAAGCTGAATGCTAAGAGATGATTATACCTACGAAACTAGAACAAAATTCTATTTAAAGACTCGGACTAAGAAAGTGTTCTTGGAAATTAAAAATATAACAGTAGAAATGAAAATTCAAAAGAAGGGCTGGAAGACCAAGTTAAGGAGATCTTCTAAAGAGTAAAACTGAAAAGACAAAGAGATGGAAAACAGGAAAATAAAGGCATAGAAACTAGAGAATTACCCAGGAAGTTCAGCTTCCAATAATAAGAGCTCCAGGAAAAAGAGAACAAGGAAAACACAAGAGAGGAAGGTAAAAAAAGAAAAAAAAAAAATTAGAATTAGGAGTCTGATCTTCCAAATGGAAAGGGGGAGCCCAGCAGAAAGGCTGAAACTTCCACCTCAAGACACATTCTTTTAAGTGTCATGACACTGGGGACAAAGAAAAGCCTAAAAGCTTCCAGAGGAAAACGCGGGTCCCATACAAAGGGTCAGGAATGGAAATGCTTGTTCTTCTCAACAGCAACAACAGTTGACACAACACTGTAAATCAATACACTTCAAGAAAAAATATTAAGATTGGAACCCCCTCCCCCCCAAAACCACCAAAACACGTAACAATGGAGGCAGAAGGCAATCGAGCAAAAATCCTTACAAATTCTGGGGCAGGGCAGGGAATTATTCCAATCAGAATTCCTTAAGCATTTTAACCATTTCTCAGTTAAATAGGAGGGCTGATTAAAGGCATTTTAAAGGACATTCCAGGGTCTCAAAAATTTTTAATGTCCTCTTTCTAAAGAAACAGTCAGAGGATATTGTTGACAAAAAAGATGTAGGTAAATCTTGACAGAGATCAGTTGATCTAGGGAAAAGGGGTTCACACCCCAGAAAGGTGGTGATAGGCATAATGAGGAGAGCTGTCTCATAGTGACATCTATGCACTCAACACAGAGACAAACCGCCCAGGCCGGGGCAGGACAGGATATTCCTGGAGAGAGGTTCAGGAAGACACAGCTGAGGGACACCTGGATGTGTGTGAATCTACTGTGAGGAACTTGAAACAACCAGGGGAAGAGTGTTTGGCTGGACTGGCACCAACTATATAGAAAATTCAGCATGTGTAAAAAGCAAAATTATTAATCTCATAGATGCCACAAAGAAAACACATCAGAAAAAGTAATGCTAATACATGACATGGCTCATTGAAATCTTATTTACACGGTCATAATACATCCAAAATATAGAACCAGCCAAAATTATGATGTAACTGTTGGGAGAGTGAAGGATGAGATGAATGCAGGTGTGGAGATGTGACAGACACAAACAGGAGGAATTATGCATAAGGCAGCTAAACAGGCTTCATCGTAGGAAGTCCAGAGAGAATGCCTAACAGTGAATGAAGCATGTGATTTAGAGGCAAGGAGTAAAAAGTGTGGAAAGGGAATTACTGGCTTTTGCAAAAAATAAATAAATAAATAAAAATCTGTTGATTTATATACTGTAACCTTTACTGTACACAGCTTCCTGAATTTGGACCAATTCATAAAGTCCTGTCCCCACCATCCCATTCATGACATGGAACAGTTCCATTAGCTCCCTGACCCCACCCCTGTCAATCATGGGCTGTTTTCTGTCCCTATGGTTTTGCCTTTTCCAGAACATCACTGTAGCCTCTTGAGCTGAGCTTCTTTCACTCTGCATAAGGGATCTGAGATTCACTCATGATGTTGTATCAATAGTTCATTCCTTTTTATTGCGGAGTAGGACACCTATTTACAAAAATTAAGTGTATTTGATTAAGTTTTTTGTATTATGAGGACAATTTTACTTTACATGGAAAAAGCGAAAACCAGAAATGCAATATTAAACCTAGCCACTTAAACACAGTTTCATTTTGACTTCCCAAGGCATGCACAAGTTGAGTTCAGATGACAGGTGTTCAGCAATTACTTTAAAATGTCTTTATTTATTTGGGGGTGGGGGTGGTAGAGTGATGTAACAATATTCCTTTTATGTTGAGCGCCTGCATGGCAGGGAGGGTATCGGTCATTCCACACAGACTTAGGAAGTGCTTACTAGGTGCAAATCTTCATTCGGAGCACTATTATGGAACTCAAATTCTTGTGGGATGGAGGGAGGCAGGGATATAGACAAAGAGATGTCTGATGTCAGGTGGCATTAAATGCCATCAAAAAAACAGTGCAGGACAAAGGAATAAAGTTGGGTTATTTGTAGAGATGTTGATGGACCTAGATAGAGTCTGTCATACAAAGTGAAGAAAGTCAGAAAGAGAAAAACAAATATTGTATATTAAAGCATGTATGTGGAATATAGAAAAAAGTACAGATGAACCTAGTTCCAGGGCAGGAACAGAGACACAAATGTAGAGAATGGATGTGTGGACACAGGGGGAATGGGAGGGTGGGGTGAACTGGGAGATTAGGTTTGACATAAATACGCCATGTGGAAAATAGAGAGCTAGTGGGAAGCTGCTGTATAGCACAAGGCGCTCAGCTCAGTGCTCTGTGATGACCTGGAGGGGTGGGGCGGGGGGGAGGCTCAAAAGGGAGGGGACACACACACACACAGAGCTGATTCATGCTATTGCACAGCAGAAACTAACAGAACATTGTAAAGCAAGTATCCTCCAATAAAAAAATTGTGCATGCCAATAAGGACATGGAAGGGGTTCTGAAGATGGTATATTTTCATGTTCAGGGAAGACTTTTCAGGAAAGGTGACCTTTGGACGAGCCACGTGGATACTGTGGGGTTTTGTATGCACAGGAGGAGTCAGGACCTGAAGTGCTGGGCATTAAACCAGGACCACTGAGTGGGACCCGAGGCCTGCAGAGGACCAGGATCTAAAGAGCCCTGGACACTCAGGGGGAGACAGGCTGCCCCCTGAGGGAGACACCCCGGGGATACAGTGGTGACAAGACACACAAAACCAGGCCCGAAGCCTCTCACAGTCAGCCCGGGGGGATTTAGCCAAGGGACAGGATTTTCTTTAATGATCCAACCTCCTTTCTGCCTTTCAGCACAGGCTTTATCCGCACATGGTATTACTTGGCCCGGCTTCCACTGCCCTGCTTGTGTGGTTTGCTCTATAGGCTGCAGGAGGAGAGCTACCATCCTGCTGCCAACTCCTTAAGTGATGCTTCCGGAATCCTCACTGCTTGAGGTTCCACCAAAACACAGACCCTGAAAATCCTAAAGGCAAAAGTCTGGGGACAATTCAGTGTAGAGGAGTGGTCCTCAACACTTGCAGTGTATCAAAGCTGCCTGAGAAGACTCTGCAGTTAGATAAAGTCCCATCCTAGACATTGGGCTTCACTTAATCACAGGTGGGATACAAGTTCATGACTTTTTTTTTAATTAAAAAAACTTTTTTGGCCATGCCACATGGCTTGCAGGATCCTAGCTCCCTGACCAGAGATGGATTCTTGCGCCCTGCGGTGGAAGTGCAGAGTTCTAGCCCTGAACCACCAGAAAGTGAAAGTGTGAAAGTATCAGTTGCTCAGTCGTGTCTGACTCTTTGTGACCCCATGGACTGTAGCCCACAGGCTCCTCTGTCCATGGAATTCTCCAGGTAAGAACACTGGAGTGGGTAGCCATTCTGTTCTCCAGGATATCTTCCCTACCCAGGGATTGAACCTGGGTCTCCTGCATTGCAGGTGGATTCTTTACTGTCTGAGCCACTAGGGAATTGCCAGGACATCTGCCAAGTTTGCTACATTTTAAAACCTCTGCTGGTTTTAAATTGGCAGCCAGGGTAGACAACCACAGGTTCAGAAGAACCTGCCTCACATCTAAGTACATTTTCCATACAACAAAGTGATGTAATGTTTCCCAGCACTGATTTCCACTAAGACTCCTTAGCACAGGGCTCATCACGGAGAATTCAGTACACCTGCCAAACGCTTCTGTGACAAGACCTGACATTTTCAGAATCACTGGAGAGGACAATCGAATTCATCACTGGTGGTGGCTTTTCTTTCTTGCCCCCAATTTCCTTGTTAATGTACCTGTCATTGTCCTACTAAGTGAACAGGAAGATTGCTTTGTTTGCGGGGTGACACAGTTGTTTAGGGTGGATCTGACTGAAATGGGCTTGTCTAGTGCACGTAACAGAAAGGACAATAACTCATCATCTCTTCTCTGACATGACACTTAAGGCTATTTTAGCAATGAGGGTCTTGATTCTGACAGCTCTCCAGGGCATCAACACACGAAACCTAACTGAGTTTTAGAACAGAAAATAATTCCTATCAAGAATCTTTTTATCCCCAATCCTTTCTTTCATATTTTCTCCCTCTTGGGCTTTACTTTTTTTTTTCTTTTTAATATATTTTGTTGAGTTTTCCCTGGTGATCCAGTGGTTAAGGCTTCACAGTTCCAGTGCAGGGGATGTGGGTCCGATCCCTTATTGGGGAACTGGGATCCCACATGCTGTGTGGCATGGCCAAAAAAAGTATTTTGCTTAATAGATAACACAAGAGTGATTCATTTCCCCCTCCGATAACTGCATATCTATTTAGAATTAGCCACACTCATACTTGTTATGAGTTTCCACCCTCTATGGCTGTCTGGCCGACCAGAAGCAGACAGTGTGTGATTTACTAAATCTGGATGTCTTGCCTTGAGTGAAAGAGTTAACATTTTGCATGACTCTTTTGAAATTCTGCTTTACAGACCCTATTCCTTCCTCTGAAAGTGAAAGTTGCTCAGTCGTGTCCGACTCTTTGTGATCCCATGGACTATATAGTCCACGGAATTCTCTGGGCCAGAATACCGGAGTGGGTAGCCGTTCCCTTCTCCAGGGTATCTTCCCAACCCAGGGATCAAACCCAGGTTTCCCACATTGTAGGCAGATTCTTTACCAGCTGTGCCACAAAGGAAGCCCAAGAATACTGGAGCAGGTAGCCTATTGCTTCTCCAGTGTATCTTCCTGACCCAGGAATTGAACCAGGGTCTGCTGCATTGCAGGTGGATTCTTTGCCAACTGTGCTAACAGGGAAGCCCCTTCCTTCCTCTGAGGATTTTTAACTGGTGATCACAGGCCTATAGTGGTGAATTCCAGTTTTAAGAGTTCAGAGGAACCATGGCAGGTCCATTCATAAAGCCACATGGAAATGACTTTGGGCCAGAAACAGAAGACTGATATAACATTGAAAATACTGTCTTTGTTTCTTAAATGAAATCAATCTGGACGGATAATGCTGTAGAACATGGGTCCATGATGCACCGTGTAGCTGGAGTCTATTTTCCAAGTTCAGAACTTAACTCGGGTTGAAATAGAGGTCAGGGAACCCATCTCATTTCCCCACCTTTGGCATTTAGGAAAGAGTAGTGGGTTAACTCAGTCACAGAGAGTGAAGTGCCTGGTCTAGCAGACTTTTCTGGGTAAGTAGGTTCATGTAGACGGTTCCAAATGGTGATAAATGACAAAGTCCAGAGCACAGAAGTGAAAGCTACATGGGCCCAATTAGAGGCAGGGCCGGAGCATAGACCAAGCGGAAGGCCCAAAGAGCAAGCTGTGACTCCCAGCATGAAATAAACTATGCTTTATAAAGCCATGCAAAGCAAGACTATCTAGTGAGGAACGTCTGACTAGGGAGACTCTGCTTCTAAAGTCTTTGTTTTTTAAATTTTGGCTGTGCTGAGTCTTCATTGTGGGGTACAGGCATTTTTTTGAGTGCGGCATGCAGGCTTAGTTGCCTCGTGGCATGTAGGATCTTAGTTCTCTGACCAGGGATTGAACCTACGTCCCTTGTATTGGAAGGGTGATTCTTAACCACTGAACCACCAGGGAAGTCTCGTGAAGGCTTTTTTGAAACACAGATTTTAGTTTTCATCTTCTGTCTCTCTCAGACCTTTGCTTTCAGTGCTACTACTATTCCAGTAGTCAGGTATGGATGTGAGAGCTGGACCATAAAGAAGGCTGAGCTCTGAAGAACTGATGTTTTTGAACTGTGGTGCTGGAGAAGACTCTCGAAAATTCCTTAAACAGCAAGGAGATCAAACCAGTCAATCCTAAAGGAAATCAATCCAGAATATTCTTTGGAAGGACTGATGCTAAAGCTGAAGCTTCAATACTTTGGCCACCTGATGCAAAAACTGACTCATTGGAAAAGACCCTGATGCTGGGAAAGACTGAGGGCAGGAGGAGAAGGGGGCAGCAGAGGATGAGATGGTCGGATGGCATCACTGACTCAATGGACATGAGTTTGAGCGAACTCTGGTAGTTGATGAAGGACAGGGAAGCCTGGTGTGCTGCAGTCCATGGGGTCACAAAGGGTCAGAAAAGACTTAGCAACTGAACTGAACTAACAATATCCTACTATAAAAGCTCCCCTCTTTGCCCTGCCTCCCCTACTGATTCTGGCTGTGGAATAGATCTTGGTCCTTGTCTTTGAAGAAAGAGTTCAACAAAGAGACAAAATTTATTAGAAGCACAGTATGCATGGAAAGCACATGGGGGAACCTGGAGTAAGCTTGCACAACAGAAGGTTGCTTATTGGGGCAGTTTTCCAGGTTGTCTCTGGCTAATCATCTCACTTGTGCCCATCTCTGGTCTTTCGAAGGGCAGCAGGAAGCCAGCTTCAGGTGTTCAGCCTGGGGCCTGTCTAACTCCTACCTCATGACCAAAGTCAATATAAACAAGAAACAGTCATGAAAGCTGGTGTGTTCAAGGAAGAAAGCGAGAGATCTAAAAGAACAGTGAAGTCTACAGATTCCATTTACTGCATTTGTACTGCCAGACAGGAAAAGGAAAGGAATGTGGAGAAGAGAGGCACCCTGTGTGTCTCGTTAAAAATACAGAAATACACCCTAGCTCTGTCTGCTCCCAGGTTCCCAATAACCTATGCTTAGTTTACATTTGGAAGCTTCCAGTTTAGACTCCAATCCTATCTTTGATGCTTCAGAAGTTCGCTGAAACGTTACTATGGTGCCTACTGGTTATTTGATTCAAGGTTGCCATTCAATACACCCCCAGTAAACTCTGTGAAGCCAAGGCCCTTGTCTGATTTTGCTCCTCACAATGCCTGGCTCAGCAGAGAAGCAGAAGGCCTGTGATAGCAGTGTGGGTGGAGATGGGGAATGGGATCCAGCACCAGGTAGGGGGTTTGTCATCGCTCACAGTAACAGGAGAAAAGGCAGAACATTCAGGCATATAAACAAGGGGGATGGGTGTGTGGCTGGTGGGAACACTTGGATGGTCTCCTCTGCTTGCTTCTGTTTGCTCAAAGCAACAGGAAGCAAGTTCACCAGGAAGCTCGAGAGGAGAAGGGTTCGATGAGAAAGGAAATGCTGTGAAAGCCTTTTAGAGGAGTAGAAAAATGGATGGAAGAGGCACATAGAATATGATTCCTGGGCAGCACCGAGGGCCAGCTCATCATGAATTTAGGGTGAGACTCGTCAGCAGGGGTTTGACCAAATTCAGCTACAGATGCAGGTATAGGAACAGAGAGCTGAGGTTGTGTGGAGTTAAGTATGATAAATATGTACTGAATCAATTCGAACTGAATGGAACTTACATCCTGTCACCACAGAGGTTTGAGAAGCCAGTGTTCTCTTAGGATCCATGTGTCTGTCCTACCCAGGTTTCAGTTTCATCATCTTTAAGAAAAAGCTCCACAAAACCCAGAATTCTGAAATACTTACCGCCCTTCGAATCTGTGTTTTAAAAAATCGAACAGTGCTTTT
This sequence comes from Neotragus pygmaeus, assembly GCA_006410875.1. Classification (NCBI taxonomy): domain Eukaryota; kingdom Metazoa; phylum Chordata; class Mammalia; order Artiodactyla; family Bovidae; genus Neotragus; species Neotragus pygmaeus. Next base: position 244,203 of record SJYV01018906.1, on the reverse strand, counting down.
TGCATCATATCTGTGACCTGCAATTGAGCAAGCAATAAGACATGAAAAAACATTACTAATTATGATAAAACAGTCTTATTCCTCTTAATGTTAAAAAATCAAGCCTTCCCATTGGGAAAAAGTAGCATGTGAGGGTCTCTTCCTTTTTCTGTGGCTGAGCTTTGATACATTAACAATGAAAAAAGACAAAGTTCCCCAAACTCACTCTTGGAGGGACTGTTAACAACACTGCAAGGGGCCTCCATCATTCTCCATTTGACACTGTCTCCCCAGACTGAGTCATCTGTGGCATGCATACATCTCCAAGGCAACAGCCAAGGAAACAAAATAGAACAGAACTGTAGCAATGTACCCTGTGGCTTGAAAACAACATGCTTTGCTGCCACCAGCTTTTTTCCAAGTTCAAGAGTCAGGAGAGGGAGGTGTGCCAGGTCAGGTCAGCATGCTAGGTCAAGGATGTGCCAGAGGGCAGCTACCTACCTCATACCCCTTCAGAGAGGGGCCCACCAGGACCACAGGTCGCATAGAAGGGACCACATCATACGGAGGGGTATGCTCTGTCTGCAGAGAGAGGAGACACCTTCAGATGGTTAAAAGGCAGAGGGAACTCAAATAGACGATGCACAGACTGTTCTTTTTCAACTCTGTAATACCAGGCACTAACTTCCCAGACACTGCCATTCTTTTTGCACTGGCTTCTTTTTCTAAATAAACCCAACCCAAGACTGGGTGGTTTTATTTCCCTCATATTTCAAAGTGACTGAGTTGTCTAGTTTTCTAGCTCTCCTCAAATGCTCCTGATGTTCCTAATGCAGGAGGGGCTGCTTTTGAACAAAAAACTAGTTAGAACAGACAAATACATGCCTCATGCAGGAGAGGTGCTTTTAAAAGCTTGACCGGAGGTTAATACTGCTTTTCAGATGCGTTTGAGTTTTCTCAAGAGTTGAATGTGGTTAATGACAAAGAAAAGAAAGGTCTTTGGGTTTCAGATGTTGGTCTTACCTGGATAAAACCTTGGTCTTTTGTGACCAAATACTTGACAGTTTCTATTTTGCTGTGAGAGTTTGGAGGAGTCTGCATGCTTGTTTCAGTAAATGGAATCATGATCACTCTTCACAGCTGATGGATTTATATTTTTAGATTTTGGTTTCTGTCCTTTAGAACTTAAACACAATGTCAGGTTTATGGGTCTTGGAGGGAAGATGGTTCTCATGCGTTAAATACCCGAGCAGGCCTCCATGGCCTCACAAGCTTCACTGTCATCCTGCAGTTCTCATGTGCTTCTCAAGAACTGGTTAGGAGGTGTTTCTGTTACATAACTAACTCATTCCCTCCCACAAGACTTTATTTCTTTTTTAGAAGAGCAGGGGGAGGACCTAACTTTGTAGCCATTTCTAAAACTTGCAACAATTTTCAGCTCTTCTGCTTCTAATATAATAATGACAAGGAAGATTTCCCCCCAAATTAGATAACTTATTTGTTTGAAGATCTTAAAATTGGCTATTTTAATAGAAGAAAATGTTAAAGTGACTGGGAAAAAAAAATGACTTCTTTAATGCGGAAGACAGAACTATGGCCCAAGACACTGAGATAAACAAATCATGCTGGCAGGAGTCTTCCTGCATTGAGGAATGTCTGAAAAATACATATATGTTAAGAATCACACAGACCAAAAGAAAAATCTCTGAACTGCTGGAAGAATTTAGTCACCTTATTGCAAATGTGAATGCCATTTTTGCATCAGGCTGTCATTCAAGAACACATTACTGTTGCTGAAGATGGCCCTTTACCAACTTTCTACCGTGGATCGAATTTACTTTGCTTGGGGCATGGCGAGGGGATGAAATAGCATTTCAAATTCAAAAGTTTCCACTGGAGTTTTGTTCATAGTCATGGACAATAGAATCAGAGGGGAGAAGCTATGACTGTGACTGTGCTGTCTCAAATTTTACTGCTGAAAGCTTTATCTACTGCTCAAAATGAATTTTAATAGATACAATCAGGTAGAATACTTTTTTAAACAGAAAAAACGAACGAACAAACCAACAAACCCAAGACAAACATAGTACAGTGATTGCACAAATGCCACACAAGCATCACTCTAAAAGCAACCTAAAACATGGAAAACAGTCTTATCATTGCATCTCAGGTTGTCTTTTGTTGTTGTTTTTGGTTTCTGAAAAGTCTATATTGAAGCTGACCACATCATTAATAACATAAGAAGAATGAATACCAGTGCCGAAGGCATCATAAGCATATTCATGAGATTATGACATGAAATTAATTCAGCAAAATTATTCAGTTATTGCGTTTATACCACCTGGGATCAGATTGAAAATATTTAGAGGTCAAGTCCTTATAACTATGCAGTCTAAGAATACCTTTTCCATCATTATAATTAGGAATATCAGTTGCATGCATTATAGCTCCCAAGAAATTTTATTTCAAGGCTTTAAATAGTCAGTGGCCCAGTATTAGATGGGTCTGGGGTTCCTTTGATTTGTGACTGCCAACTATTACTAGCAGTGCTACTAATCAATCAGCTTCTTCATCAGTAGGGTAGCTACAGAAATTACCTTATTTGATGGAATATTGGAACTTTATACCCTATGGATCAGTACACCATCCTTTTTATCTATCCTCTCCTGCTAAATGTAATTTGTTCAAATTATTTAGTGGAAGAATTACAATAAACATTTTTCATGTTTTGGAATTTAGGAGTCAGCAAACTTCAGAAAAACCTATCAATGAACACGGTTTTCATTCATGTTCCCATTGGGTAAAGCTCGGAGCAGCTGAGCAATGCTGAATTTTTAGGTTTCTGCTGCTCTGAACCCTGTTAAGTCACCTGGCTATAAGTTTTAGTGGTGACAAGAAGAGAGGACCTGAGAAATGGACCCACTGTCGTGGATGGATAGCTGACTGTGGCTTTTGGTGTTCACACAAAAATCCAGGGGTTTTAATTTTTGCTTGGAGTATCTCGGTCTTCCGCAATGAAAGCAAACACAATTTATTTTTAAAAACAAAACAAAACATAGTTCAGCATCTGACACCTCATTGATGACTCAGAGTTCCTCCACAGGGCAGAATCCTACTGTACGGAAGAGAAGGGCTCAGGGTGTGGAGACCTGGAGGCAGAGGAGATTCTACTCCGTGCCCGCGTATGTCGTGAGAGGTTGTGCTGGACTTGCTGACATTAGAAAGAATGACTCTAAGACAGCACAGCGCAACAGGCGGTGGGCAGTGGTACATAAAAGAAAGAAAGGGCGATTGTGGACGGGGAGATTATCCTTAAAAAATAATGCTTCAGGGCTACAAAATGTCCAAGGAAGAAACAGATTTTGGAGTCAAGAGAGCTCAGCAGCACCCTAGTTTCCAGTCAGGGAACCAAGAGGATCACTGGGTGGCATCTTGGTTGGCCAGCGGCAAAGGCTCTACGCAACAGCCACTGCGTCACCGTCCGACGGGTGGGATGCTGAGATCTGAGTGACGGAGGAGGCAAGAACATGGGGAGAGGATTTATATATGACAATAGGAAAAACTCACAGTAAACCGCCAAAACAAGCCTGCAGTTTTCCACTGGTCTTGTTCATCTGCAGATTTTGCACCTAGTGGATTAGAAGTTTAAATAACTGACTAAATTAAAAATTGAAGAATTGAAAAAAAAATTTTTTTTTTTTTTAGTACAGGCTATGTATCTGGATATCATAAATCAGAATCCTAATAATGGTTTTTCATATGCTTGATTATCAGTTAAATTTCTGGAGGAAAGAAAGTGATAGAGACAGAAGCATGCACGAGAGAGGTGCATTACAAATGGAGTCTTCAGCATTGGACGTTCCTAGAATGTTGGAACGAATGCCCTTGGTGGTAGCTGTTATTCCATCAAAAAGGCTAAGTACTGTAATGGTGCTTCCACAGGTCACTCACCGAATTTAGCTGGTCTGAATGGACTCATTAGCTGCTTGATACATTCTTTTCTTAGGACAGAAATGATCGTGTTGAATATGAACTCTGGGGCTGAATGCTAATGATGCCAGGGGCAGGATAAACACAGCTTATGTCAATGTGAACTTACCGATTTCTGCTTCTGCTTAGCTACAGCAGCATGGAAAAGAAACAAAGAATAACAGAGCATGCATGTTATTGGCTTTATCAAGGACGCAGACAGTCCACAGGACTAGAAATGTGACGCAGTGCAGTTGAGCGCGTGGACAGACGCAAGCTTGGAAGTCCATGTTACCTTCTTAAAGAAGGGCATTCTTTTCTCTTTGGAGTGGGGTGACGTTACACTGTTTGCACTGGGTTTAGGGGAGCGGTGGTTTGCTGGAATATCATTGTCTTCTGCATCTAAGCCAGTAGCATCTATGTCTATAGCTATATACAGACAAACAATTCAAAAATCATCAGGTAGACAGGAGAGGAAAAATTGGTTATCAAAAAAATAAGATGAAAAGCAAACAAAACTAACCATAGTCAAAGATCTATCACACAGTGCTAAGCACAGTCAACAAAGTAAAGTTTCAAGGTAAAACACATAAAGAATGTTATCAAATTAAACAAAGATCCTCTCAATCTATTGAATAAGATTTTGTTTTTAGAGGAAAACGTTTTTTAATTTGTAGTTTCAAATATAATATTGATATTTTCCAAATCAGCTGTCAGGACAGAAAACCTTCAATTCTTCCCATAGCTTAAACCAGCTTTCAGATAATCAGCAACCTTGATCACTTTATGCCTCCAATTTCTTATTGAGCTTGGTTGAACATAAGGGCAGTGTGAAATGGTTCACTGAAATTATAAAAGGCATGTGAGAGACAGAGAGAACAGAAAATCCTAAATCCAGTGACATAAAGAAGTTATACACAAGACAAATGACTCTAGCGGGTCCCAGGATGGACCAGATGGAAATGATTTCACCATGATCTGGGCACTCTTGAGGCAGGTCTGATGGAAAACTAATTAGAAGCTCCTGGATGCGATGACCCCAAAATGAATCTTATACAACAGCCTAAGTAGCCTCCTGATGATTTTACATAAATTCGCTGGATTTACATGAGAGGCAGCTGGCAGAAGGGCAGTAAAACCCAAGGGATAATACCACTGATCTGCTCATCTGGAGAATGAGGGGTTTAGGTCTGTGGTTTGACATGCTTTCACCTTTTAAACTCATTGGCTCTGAAAACAGCACTGAAAAATTAAACTCTTCAATGAAAAAGATTCATCATCTCCTTAGGAGGTTTATACAATGTATCCACATGCAATCACTACAGACTTTGATCCATGGCAGAAACCAGAGCTGGAAAGTATTTGCATAATCAATGGCAACTCTCTTATTTTTCAAGACTGAAAAGATAAATTCTCAGAGTTGAAGGGACTTGTTTTTGGCAAAAGCTCAGTATCTACTTCTGCCTCTGTGGTGCTATATCCCATCCCTCCACCAGGCTGCCTCTCCAGCTGAGGTCCTGCAACAATCCTGATGCTCTCATCCAATTCCCTAAGCTTCCCGAGTGGGGTCATGTCCTCAAGAGTCAGGATTCAGGAAGATATTATGGAGTTAAGCCCACTAGAAAATTATTCTGTCCTTTAGATGGGATCAAGTAGAAGAAAAGAAGAAATCAACTTGTCCCAGGAAAACCTCATATTACGTATGTCACTCTCTCTCTTTTTTCATGTCGTTGTCTTATCATAAACCACAGTCCATTCAGATTTAAGGACCAAATTACTCTTGTGAAAGGACAGACAGCTTGGTGTTTCAGCACCTTAGCTTCCATGCCCTGTGAAACACTGGCTGCCCTGGCTCGTGACAGGCTCCGTGAACCTTTCCAAATGACCGGAGATCATACGACAGGCGTCACGTTATTTTTCAATGTTGAAGTTATTATGGATGTTAGATGATTCACTCAGCCTTTTGAAAATGAGCTGTCTTGTTGAATTGTTCCTCTTTATTTGATTAGGTCGAAATACTGGGATGGAGCAAACACCTGGCATTGTTAGCACAGTGTTGCAAATATCAGCTCTTGCGTGTATAAAGCTGAGGTCGGATGCTCTTTCTCCATTAGTCATAATGGTCTGAATTAATTAATCATAATTAATTAACTACCTACCAGGGTAGGTAGTTAGATATGCCCAGTAAATATGTCTTTCTCTTTATCCCATCTGTGACTTTGGATAAGCTCTAGGATCAGCATGTGTTGTACAATAGAAACATTATGAAACGTGCCCAGTGATTTGAACTAATGCTGACGTGTATACCACCCAATGAGGCTCTTCCTTGAACCTCAGTTTAGGGAGCATGTTATTCGTGTCTTCCTGCATAAGATGGAGAGGGTGTGGGTCAGGTTTTCATTAATCCCACAGTACAGTGGTCTCCAAGCATTTGGGGACCAGGAACCAGTTTTGTGGAAGACAATTTTTCCATGGACCCGGTGGGGGACATGGTCTGGGGATAATTCAAGGGCATTGCATTTACTGTGCACTTTATTTCTATTTTGTGGCAATCTCAAGATATTATGCCTTGACTTTAGGGGTTAGGGTTCACACTCCAATGAGAATCTAACGCCGCTGCTCATCTAATGGAGGTGGAGCTCAGGTTGTAATGTGTGATAGGAAGTAGCTGTAAATACAAATGAAGGTTTGCTGGCTAGCCTGCTGCTTTCCTCCCACAGTACAGCCCAGTTCCTAACTGACTAGGAATCCCTGCTATAGTACGTCTTAATCCAAATCAAGGGCTTCCCAGGTGGCTCAGTGGTAAAGAATCCACCTGCCAATGCAGGAGACATGGGTTCCATCCCTGGGTTGAGAAGATCCCCTAGAGAAAGGAAATGGCAACCCGCTCTAGTGTTCTTGCCTGGGAAATCCCATGGATGGAGAAGTCTGATGGGCTACAGTCCATGGGGTCACAAGAGAGTCTGACACGACTTAGCAACTAAACAGCAACCACCCAAATCAGTTTCCCTTTTGGGGGTCAATTCTAATATGCTCTACCTTTCTAATCTGTTACTGGACTTAGAAAGGCTACATTCAAGGGATAGTACCCTTGACAGCCTCTCTGAAATTGAGGATACTCAGTGGTCTTTCAGAGTTGACAGGACCTTGGGATGGTAAAATTCAGGAACTGAATTTTATGATTGGTCCACTGAGGTTTTTATTTAAAGGAAGAGTGACAATGCATTAAAAAGTTGAGCTGAGCCATAGCCCAGATGTTTGGCTACACACACACACACACAGACACACACACACACACAGACACACACACACAGACACAGACACACACACACACACACACACACCCTGAGTCAGGTTTGCTGTTTTCCTGCACTTGGACATAAGGGCTCAAAATCTCAAATAGAAGACTTCACGGTTTTCTAGTCCTGACTTTGGTTAACTTAGATCTAAAAGCATCTGCATTTGTCCTGAGACACAGAATTCTGAATCATTTGGCTATTTTTCCAAACACATTCAAGAAATTTACTAAAAGTTGAGAAGCATGTTTGACTCTTTAAATTATTCTATATACTTTAATAGGCTCAGATGGTTTTATTCTGAGAGGTGTGAGATGCTCCTTTTAAATTTCATGCTTGCATCAGCATACCTTGGCAAACATTACTATTTACTTGGGAAAACTGTCTCCTTTAAAAATAGTTTATTTTTGTCCTCTTCATGAGCATGCTTTAGTTTTAAAAATTGTTATTTTTTTTTTTTTGGCAGAGAGCCTTGGAAATGTTTTTTGAACTCTAAATTTAAATGTAACCTTAGACAGTTGTTGGGTCGAGTTGAGTGACGTGCTAGGGTTGCACGTGTGGACACACAAGTGTAGGTATACAGTATGCTTTGTGTAACCAGCTACTACCTCATTCCCCAGGGGTGAGGGGGAAATGTCTTACTTTTTCTTTTTACATTCATTTGGTTTTGGCTGTGCTGGATCTTTGTTGCTGTGGCATGGGTTCCCTCTAGTTGTGGAGAGCAGGGGCTCCACTCCAGATGCGGCGTGCGGGCGTCTCACTTTGTGGCTTCCCTGGCTGTGGAGCACGGGCTCTTGGTGCGTGGGCTTCCGTAGTTGTGGCCTGCAGGCTCAGTAGTTGTGGTGCGTGTCCTTAGTAGGCCCGCAGCAAGTGGGATCTTCCCAGACCAGGGATCAAACCCACGCCCCCTGCATTGGCAGGTGGGTTCTTAACCACCGGACCACCATGGAAGTCCGAGGTGGAAATTTTTCCTTTCCCAAATCCTGGAGACCCTCCAGTTATATTTACATGGGGCCAGTGCTTCTATTCTTTGGTCTCATAATGGGTGAGCTTACTTGTAGACAGGGCCTTAGGAAACAAAAGATGACGATTGTTCCTTGGAGGCCAATCCACATTTGATAGGTTCAACAGGTTTCCCTGGAACCTCTCTGTAGAATTTTCTTAGGTTTTTCTATTAGGTAAATTGTAGTGTTGATACAGAAGCATAGCAGGAGCCTAACGTACTTACTAGGGCTTCACTGGTGGCTCAGGGGTAAAGAATCCACCTCCCAACGGAGGAGATGTAGGAGACATGGATTCAATCTCTGGGTCGGGAAGATCCACCTGAGAAGGAAATGGCAACCTGCTCCAGTATTCTTGCCTGGGAAATCCCATGGACAGAGAAGCCTGGAAGGTTACATTCCATGGGGTCGCAAAGAGTCAGACACGACTTAAGAGACTGATCACTCACATGCCTACAGTGTATCTATTACATATTTTGTAGGTGGTTCATATTTCTAGTTCACTTAGTCACAGGGTGGTTTGCACTTGGTATTCAGAAAAGTGATTCCAAATGATAAAACTGTCTCTGTATAAAACTTGGGTGAAGTTAAAAATCTCTTTGTTTTCTTTACACTGTTTTTTTTTAACCAAATAAAAATGTCAGCACTTGCACATTGTAAAGTGATGATGGTGAGATTGTTTTTCAAAAATTATCCATGTTTTAAAGAATATAATTTGTACTTTTCTATTTTTAAAATTGAAGTATAGTTGATTTAACATATCATGTTAATTTCTCCCATACAGCAAAGTGATTCCATAATACATTCTTTTTTATATTCTTTTCCATTATGGGTTATCACAGGATATTGAATAAAAAATCATCTTTATTATATGAAACTCTTAATTGAACTTGATGTTCAGGAATGACTAATGGGCATGGCAGTGAAATTCTCCAGTTTTCCTCCCTGAAGAATCTCATGGACAGAGTTCATAGGATTACAAAGAGTTGGACATGACTGAAGCAACTTAACACATATGCACATAACATCCAGCTACAGAAATGAAATGTTACTTTCCAAACACACTCACTTATTCTTCAAAATGCATGTTGTTAGCTCTCATTATATCGCCAAGATGATGAGAAGGCTACATTTCAATTAAAGGAAACAGAAAACTTCTGGGTTGACAGAAGTGGGGCTGGCAATCTGAGGGCAGGGATGCTGTTTAACACAAGGAACTGGCATTTTCCTATTTCAGGAGCTAGTGACAGTCCTCAGGAGTCTCTGAGACAGTTTTGAAGACACAGAGGAAGAGAATAACGTTTGCACTATAATCGCTGCAACTCCACCCATTTGAGGGGTAGAGAAAAGCCTCCTTTCCACTGGGCAGTCAGGGAATATCTAATCACCACCAATCAGGGGAAGACAACCTCACATCATCCCTAAAGAGCTCTGATGTTTCATTTCAAGCATACTATTTTACTTAACTTAGAATTATAGCTAGTTGTAAGTACTCGACTTTGGAAATGAATATGCATTCTAAAACAGTTGATTTCTTATTGTGCTCAGACTTTGCTCACTTAACAAATCCTCCAGTTTTAACTAAGAAGCTGGGAAGGGTCTCTGAAAGCTGCTAACACCGGGGAACAAGGTACAATCATCCGTAACAATGGGGACCCTTAAGACTTGGCAGTCATGGTGCAATTATACTGTTCCTTCATTTCTCCCCAGGGGCAGAATTCTGTCTCTGACCTCTTCCCACTTCTAGCTTCCTAGAAATCACCCCAATGCTCCACTGGCCCATCCTTACCATCTTCCTCTGACTCTCAATTGCATCTCTTAGCAAACTAAGACTCCGATCATAAATTTTCACCCAATGTAACCAATTTGTCTCCTGTTGATACAGAACTCCAAGTTCAACACAGAATGGTAGAGTTGCCAGGCTGAGCAAATACCAATTCAGTTAATGAATTGCAGATGGACAAGGAATCATTTTTCAAGTATGTCTTGAACAATACTGACTTATAAATTATTTCTAAAATACTTATTTCTAAAATAATCAGAAATTCACATTCTTCTTCAGGGCTTTGGGAAGAAAACACTTTTCCTGGAAGTGTTTCCATCTTTTGTTCGGTGTTTCTGTATGTCTTCTACATGTTCCACGGAGCTTCCTGGGTAGAGTTCACGTCAGACCCATCAATCCACCATCGCTTTATCCTTCTTTCTTCACTTTTCTAAACTTTCTTTATCCTTCTCTTTTAATTAACACTAGGGCCAACACCTCCCATGGCACTCTGATTGATGGTGAATGTTCATTCATCTACAGACCATGACAATGTGCCAGGGACCACTGTGTAGAGGGGGACTAGAAAGTTAAATCTGTTCATCATCTTGATCTTCTAAACCGTGAACACACTGACACCATTTCTGGTTTTTTTTTCAAAGGCAGAAAGAAAGTTGCCCTTATTGTTCCTAATGCCATTCTCATTTCTGCTCCCTCTGAACATCTTGAGGGTTAACTAGTGACTCGGTTTATGGAAACTCACACAACTAGGTAAGATGGAGAAAAGCATGAAATGCAGTAGGTACTGTTCAGCACTTACTACCTACTTACCAGATGATGGAGGTGTAGATTTTCTGGAACTAGGTACTATGTCACCCAAACTGGATGATGAATTTCCTCCTGATTTACTGGAGTAAAGCAAAAGTTTATATTACAACTGACACTTATTTCAGAGATGAAGACATTTGTACTGCTCAACAAACATGATGATTACTCATTATGTTTTTTTATTGAACTTTAAATCTGCCTTGCCTCCAAGGAGGCAAAGAGTAATTTCCCAGTGGGATCCTGAAGTGCTTGAAACATCTGTGTCAAGGTCTCTGTTTCAGATTCAAGGCTTAATTTGAAAAGGCCCCGAGAGACTGAGGAAAACTAGGGTACCTGCTGCACCCATCAAACCCTCTGCCAGGATCACAAATAGATTAAGAGCAAAGATTTCCTGTTTCTCATTTTCAAGACTCTTGGAAGCAATGCATAGAACCTGCAGGCTAACAGCCGAACTTGTTTCTTTTTCATTGGGTTCCTGCTCCTTTTTCTTGTACACCAGAAGCAGCTTGCTTCTTTTTTGTGTACCAAGATGTACAGTATTCAAGTGTTCATAAGCAATCTATTAAAAAAAACCCCAAAACACAGCAATAATAAAATTTTCCAACCTCTAAAACAGTGGTCTTCAATCTTTTTGGCATCAGGGACCAGTTTTGTGGAAGACAGTTTTTCCAAGGAACAGAACGTGTGGATTGCTTTTGGATAATTCAAGTGTGTCACATTTACTGAGCTCTTTGAGCAGGAGGTGGCGCTCAGGAGGTAATTCAAGTGATGGGGAGTGGCTCTAAATACAGATGGAAACTTCACTTGTGTGCAGCTCACCTTCTGCTATGGGACCTGGTTCCTGACGGGCCGGAGACCAGTACTGGTTCATGGCCTGGGGGTTGGGGATCCCTTCTCTAAAAGACACTTGAGAGAGCATGACAGTGTTCCGTGATTTAACTCTCAGAGTATACCTTGAACATTTCTCTAACATGGGAACATGGAGGGTTCAACTTGGCTCATTTAGGAATGATCTGAATTTCAGAACTACCAAATTCTAAAGTTTGATCTGAGACATGCTTTAGTGTCTTAGAAACTTCGGAGTTAATATAAAATCAGTGGCATTGATGTTTTTACCAGTGACCTGCACGCAAAATGATACACTACATGACCCCCTCACAGAGGTGGATGGAAAGGAATATTTTAAAAGAGTGACATGGAATTTCAGCAAGACAATCTTATGGCCAAACGTTTATTATCATTGCCAAGCCCAGGTCTAGTGGACATAATCTGCTACAGTGTCTATGTATCCAAGATTGAGATTTTGTAAATATTTATATATGTTTAATATTTTATGAATATTCATAAGAAAATATAAATTTCACTAAAATACCAGTGACAGGCTGAATTTTGTTGCTACCATCCTGGCATTTTAATGTGTAAAAAAGACAAACATCAAAGCTTTAAGCAACCACCAGAAGGCCTCTGTTGCTTTTTAAGGTTCTTAAAAGATACCCTAGCATGTTTAACAAGGACACCAGACATCATGTAAAAAGTAGTAAAAAAGTGGTATTTAGAGAAGCCATTTCTGGCAGTTATTTAAAAATACCCATTAGCAAGACCAAAACATTTTCTTCCAGAAGTTTTTTTTCTCCCTAAACTATTCAGTCTTTGAATTTATTCCACATTCTCTTTGAATTTTCATAACAATCAAAGTATTATTTGAGTTGTGTAAAACTTTGACAAACAGTTCAAAGAGTCAAAATGTTCAGAATGCAAATTTGCCCTTCATGTTTAATTCCATAAAAATGTCATGTTCTTGAGCCAGGCTCCAATTCTACTGCTTTTGATTTCTGTTGATTTTTTTTTTTAAATCACTTATAAATCTGAGTTTTATAATACTGCTGAATTCTAGCTACGCCCTCAAAACAAAAGTATATTTAAAATGTTTGGAGACAAATGTAAAAACCTCTGAATAAGAAAACAAGAAAACAATATTTTCACCTACTTAGGCAAAAAGAGAAAAAAAAAAATACTAGTGAATGAAGACGGATGTTTCAAACCACAAAGCATCTTATATTTGACCTGTGTGTGGGCACTCAAAAAAATATTCTTGCTGATACTAAAATATGGTCTTTGACAAAGGATTTTTTGTCCTCATAGAAACAGATAAAACANCTAGTGAATGAAGACGGATGTTTCAAACCACAAAGCATCTTATATTTGACCTGTGTGTGGGCACTCAAAAAAATATTCTTGCTGATACTAAAATATGGTCTTTGACAAAGGATTTTTTGTCCTCATAGAAACAGATAAAACATAAACTTCAAGAAACAAAAGTTTAGTGGTTTGCATTTAAGAAAAGACTTGCGTATATCATATCCTTTCACTGGAAGAAGCAAATCGTGTTCCTGTACTTGTCTGCAGGGGGTCATTTTCACATTCACTCCATATTCGAGGAGCCCTTCTAACGATTCTAGTGAAGGGCAAACAGCCTTAAGACTCCTAGGAAAAAAGATCATTTGTCCTCAGCTTATTACATAACTCATCTAATTGCTATCTGCAAGGACAATTTTAACTGCTTTCTTACCGAGTTTCTCTTTAAGTGTTAAGCAGTGGGTAGAACTGAAAATTGAGTTTCTTAAGTGAAAGTGAAACTCAGAGACCACAGAGCTGCTCCTTGCTGGTCTCTGAGACTGTCATTTCTAAAACATCTTCCTACCATGCCAAGCAGCTCCGGATACTTGGATTAGTCACCATGACTGCTTGATGCCAGAGTATTTTCAGCAAGATTAGGACTTCAGAATCTCCTCTGCACTAAAGCCTGAATTTAATACTCTATGACCTTAGCTCTTTTCTTTCCTTCACGGTAACACTTAATTTGATTCTCTCTCATAGAGGATGAAAATGAGAGGCTGGGTGATGTTTCTAAAATACAGGATTTGTAATGCTCTCAGTAAACCATATCACCAGTCTGAACTAAAAGAGCCCGAGAGTTATAAAATACTAGTGAATGGAGTTATAAAATACTAGAGATGTTCCAAACCACAAAGCATCTTCTATTTGACTTGTTTGTGGGCACTCAAAAGAAATTCTTGCTGACACTAAAATATGGTCATTGACAATGGATTTTGCATCATTACAGAAACGAATACAATGTAAGTTTTCTAACACAAAATAAAGATTGGAGATTACAGTAACCAACGGTTCATGAATGATAGTACAGTCTGAACTTTGACACAAAAACTTGATGTTTTTCTCCTACCTGGAGTAGAATTTCCCTTGCTTGGCTCTCTGTTCATGCTGTAGCCTCATGTTTTCTAGCTTGACTGGGCTTGGAATGAATCCGATTTCACAACCTTCTTTAACCAATCGCCCTATCCACCAGTCATTGTTAAATTTCTAAACAAAAAACCAAAGTTGTTCATATCAGTGCACAGAAGTTAAATGGATCTTCACATCCTTTATCTTCTCGGTTAACTTTTTTCAGTGGAGAGAAATATTATGGCAATTACAGAGAACTCTGCCTCAAATATCACAAGTCAAGAAACCTATAGGTTCACGTGTTGAGTATGTAAAAAATGAAGTATTTTCGGGATGCTCAACAATCCATCTCTGGCTTGACTCTGCCTTCACTTTCCTGACCGTGAGATTTTCCTGAATTCCATTGCAGCTGCTGGCACCATGAGGAGGGTAAACTCTTCCTATTCAAAGATTAACAGCTCTTCTTGACCAGAGACCGTTAGGAACTAGGGAATGTTACAGAAAGTCTTCCTCTTGTATAACCAGAGTAGTTAGAAGTATTATGAGTGAAAAATACTGACATTCACCTGAAATATCTGATGTCAGAGAAAAATTTATCTTTCTTGCAAACAGCTTCATAATGACCACAATCTGGTGTTCACAAATGATTTCTTGACTTATGTCAATGTTGGTAATTTCTCTCTTGTGCCTGGAATATTTATCCTATCCCTTTAGGATCTGGTTTGATGTCCCTCAAATGAATAGTGTTTTTCAAGCCTGTTCTTGAACATTTCTGTCAACTACAAACTGGCACTTGTCATCTACCTCTGCAAGGACTAAATCATGTGCTATTGCAGCCACTGACCTTCAACACTCCCTGAAAGGAGTTCAGGGTGGAGAACAGAAATGAGGCACTCTGTGCTTTGAAAAAACTAGCAGAACAGGCCTTCAGATAGATATTTTCAGGAGCTGATTTTATGAGCCTCATTCTTACATCTTTTCGTATATAGAAAAGCACCGAAGTTCTGCCTGGTGAGGACTGCTCCTCATGACTAGCAGAAACCTTCTGCAAAAATATGTGCTTGACTGCAAGTACTCCTCCTTCACCAAAATCACAGACGCTGGCCTTCTCCCCTGCCTCTCTGGAGCAGCTTCTCAGAGCCATCCAAGGTGCTGTCTCCTGGGCTATAGTCCTCATTTTGGCCCAAACAAACCTTAATTCGTAACTCTTATGTTGTGCCTTTTTTTTTTTTTTCTTTTTTTAAGTCAGCATTTCAAAGAAGAAAATCCATTCTGGTTTTTTTTTTCTTTCTCTAAGTATCAGCCCTTGGGATGGGAGCCTGGATTCACCTAACTTTCTGTTGTAAAGTGAAAGTTAAGGCTTATTGTACTTCTGAGAATTTTTTCTGTTTTTCCTTCCTAGTCAAGGGATTTCCTGCCCTGGTGGCTCAGATGTAAAGAATCTGCCTGCAATGCAGGAGACCCAGGTTCAATCCCTGGGTTGAGAAGATGCCCTGGAGAAGGGAATGGCTACCCACTCCAGTATTCCTGCCTGGAGAATCCCATGAACAGAAGAGCCTGGTGGGCTACAGTCCAACGGGGTCACAAAGAGTTGGATACGACTGAGCGACTGACACTTTAACTTTTAATTTTTCCTAGCTGAATAGAAATAACAGCTCTTTTGAAAAGTTAAAGAAAAGGTAGGCTCTATATTCTCTGGGCTCTTTCAATGGCAGTCATCACCTCTTTTGCTGATAGCCTTTAGTGCCTGAGCAGTTACACTGACATATGCTCCCTAGATGGAAGTGTTCCAATGGTAAATTCCTACAGGTCCAAGAGTCTCACGCTTACAGCCTGAGAACATCATGGAGGGGAAATCTCTGGCAGAGCAGGCTTTGATAAATGTTGACTCAAAATAAACCTTAATTAAGAGTGAATTTTTTCCAATTTACAGATTGAGTCATTGTTAACAGAAAGTGGAGGCTTTTGGCATGGAGGAAAAGGGATGTTCCCGATATCTATTTCTTGTCTCATTGGCTCTAATTCCATCCATTTCTCCTTCCCCTACAGCAATTCACCACTAAAGAAGGAGAAAATGCACCAGCAGTCTGCATTTAGACCTTGTTAGCAGAGAGGAGAGACCATGAATTCTAGATACTATTATTAAACTCTCCCCAGATGCTTAAACTTGGGACGTGAAAGGCAAATGACACCTGGTCAAGGTTAAACATTAAAAGAAAAAGTACAGGTTAAGTATAAAAAAGGGATCATCTACTCCAGTGGTTCTCGATTTCTGGGTCACAGAGCCCAGGGGAACCTTGAGGTTATTCCAAGAAGCCTGTGACTCTTTTCTTCTTTAAAAAGATTATATTTATTTTGGAAAAGGTTGAGAGGCACTGATTTCATGTGTATGTTATATAATCACGGCTATACACGTGCTATTTCATAGCAATGAGAAGAAATAATGTTTCAAGGTTAAAAAAAAAAATCATGCAGCTAGAAATTGCAGTTACTCTCCTTACTTCCTTAACATGCAGAAAATCTTTTGCTTCGAATGAGATGGCCATGCCTGGCACGGGAACATCGTCTTCGTGGGCTGCACTGTAGCTGACATTTGTCCGAACTGCAAATGCAACGGGCTTTGTCTAAATGGAAAAAGGGGGAAAAAATAAAAAAAGAAACAAGTGTTCCTTCTCTTTTCCCGTCAAAATACAAACACACATAGAATAACGGATGTCACAGTTATTGTTTTTCCTCGATTTGGTTCTTTATCATAAAACACTATCTTAGTATTTCCAACATGGGACACCTTTGGGCACTCAGCCACATACACCCATTTTTGAACTAGAAAAAGGCCATTGTGCTTTATGAAAGCACTCCAAGCAATGAAAGTAAAGATGAACTACTGAAATATGTGTTTATAACATAAAAACTTGTAACAAAAGGAAATCAGGAAACATACACGGGGTTGAAACGCCAAGTTCTTGTGTTTCAGTGAAAAAGACTTGGCCACTGTCATATCCACCCCCAAATCTACTTTAATTAATAATAGAAGATGGAACTTCCCCAGTGGCCCAGTGGTTAAGAACCCATCTTCCAGTGTAGGGGACTGGTTTGATCCCTGGTTGGGGAACTAAGATCTGACATGCCATAAGGCAACTAAGCCCTCATGGCACAACTAAGACTCAGTGCAGCCAAAAATTCAAAAAAAATCTTTTATGACATAATTCCAAAACATACTATGTTTTGCATGAAGGAAGAACCAAAGACTATATCTTATGACTATTAAAAACTATATTCATGGCTGCTGGGTGTCATGAAAGCAATGACTTTCTGTTTTAATATTTGTCCTCCTTGAGTTTTCTCAGTCACTAAAGATGATAACATTCAGTTAGTTACTTTTCATTATTTGATGCTTTGCAAATTTACGGATACATATTGTCCTCTATCAAGCAATACCTGCTTAATCACAAGGTTTAAAAAAAACAACAGTTAAACTCAGAAATAGTGAAAAGAGGTATTGCTCTAACTAGCACTGGGTTTCTTTCACAATATGGGCAAGTGGATTTCTTCTGCGCTGTTTCTCCCTATTCAGAGAGCTTTTCATCAGGACTGCTCATGAAGGAGGAGGGGGAACTGGAACAGAAAGAACCCATCTTCACTTCTGAATTTTCCATAGTTAATATGTTCTAGCTGACTACTGTCTGGGTGAGGACTGAGTTTAGAAAAGCCATGGTTATGTAGATTCATCCACGATATGCAGAAAGGAGGTTCAGGTTCTAGATAAAGGCACAGTAGACAGGAAGGGGACAGAAAGACATGAAATCCAATTCATGACATCCGTTATGAATTTTAATAATAGAAGAGGGCTGTTCCTTGTATGGAAATATGAACTTTAAAGAAGAACAGTAAAAGTTGCCTAATAGTTCTACCACTGAAACACAATCCTGTTTTTTTAAAAAAATTATTTAGTTTTACCTGGAGGATAACTGCGTTACAATGTTGTATTGGTTTCTGCTGTACAACAACTGGAATCAGCCATAGGTATACATATGTTCCCCTCCTTCTTGAGGCTCCCTCTCTCCCCAGCCACCCCCCGGTCATCGCAGAGCACCGAGCTGAGCTCCCTGTGCTAAACAGCAGCTTCTCACTAGCTAGCTATCTTACACGTGGTCATGTATATATGTCAATGTGATAATGTGAACGGTATTTCAGGGGAAAAATGGAAACATCATTTTAAATAATATGTAAATTTGTTTCCCATAGGTATAACCATAATGTACCTAATTCATATCCAATTCTTAAAGTAACATGGTAGTTTTTCACGTGATACACTTTTTACTCTACCATTCAAAAAATTACCTCGATAATTCAACCCCTTTTTCGATGTTTAGGTTTAGAGGTATTTTTCATTATGATAAATATTCTGCTTTGAAAAATCTCTGTACAAAATGCCTCTCTCTATTTAGGATTCTCTCCTTGGGATAGATTCCCAGAGTTAGCATGAGTAAGCCATGAGTTATCAAGACCTTGTAAAATTCTATTCCAAACCATTGTCCAAATGGGCTCTGCCATTTTAAACTGCAACCAGCAGTATATGTTGGTGCCCTTTTCTCTAAGATGCAGTTTTAATTTAGACTCAGTTTTACTACTAGAAATAGGATTTTCTTGAGTATAATCAATCCACTACTGGAGAGAGTTTCTGATCCCTAAAATATAAATCCAAGATTTTTTTTTTTTTTAATGACACCATCTCTCATCTCTCTCAGGGACTTCTTAAAAATTTCTTGGAGGATACAGAATTTAAGTGTAGCACATGCACGCACACACACACACATATATATTTAAACCACTGGAAGACCTAAATTTTAAATGTACAACTCTATAAAGGATCCCATGAAAATCTCTTCTCTTTTTCCCAATGACCAACTTTTCAGACACTGGAGTGGTAGGAAGAGGGAACACTGAGAAAAGAAAAATAAAGAGGTGGTGAAGGTTAGCCTATAATAATCAGGGCAACAGATGATGATTTTATGTTCTTAGATTAAGATTACAGTTCAGAGTGTGACTCCCCTACCTGGCTTACCTCCTACGACCAACCATGCTTCCCTTAGATAAGGAGCTTTACCCAGCAAGCCGTATAGGAGCCCAGCTGGCAGGTTCAGGGGGATGGATTGTGTGCAGTTCTGAGGCCACAGGACTTGATTTTTCCCACAACCTAAAGAAGCTCCATTGGCACCTTGGAAGCCTGGCCCATGGAAGCCCCTAAGCGCCAGTCAGGGATGTTTTAAGTTTACAGCAGGAACAATTATTATTTTTTCATAGTCTTCTAGAGTCGCTAGACCTAAGGCTGTCAGAAAATAATTATTGTTAAGTAGGAGATCATTAACTAAAAAATCTCTTTGGATCCAGCAATTCCACTTCTGGGTATATATCCAAAGAAAACAAAACAACTACGTCAAAGAGATATCTAGACTCCTATGTTCATAGCAGCATCATTCACAATAGTCAATACATGGAAACATCCTAAGTGTCCACCAACAGATGAATGGATGATAAAGATGTGAGATACGCATGCACACACGCAGGAATACTATTCAGTCATGAGAAAGAAGGAAATCCTGCCTTCTGCAACAACATGGATGGACTTGGAGGCAGTCGTGTCCGACTCTGCGACCCCATAGACAGCAGCCCACCAGGCTCCCCCGTCCCTGGGATTCTCCAAGCAAGAACACTGGAGTGGGTTGCCATTTCCTTCTCCATGGAGGGCATTAGGCTAAGTGAAATAGAGAAAGATGGTCTGCTCTCACTTACATGTGGAAGCACAAAAACAAAACAAAACTCCCCTAATCTCTGGTCATGAAATAGGATAAAACAAATTATCACAACTTTATGGCTTTCTTTTGAGCTTGCCTCCCAAACAATAACTTAATGAGTTAAGAGTGAAGCTAATCATTTTAATGGCTACAACAATGTTTACATACAGCTAGTTAAAAATGTGCTAATGATGGAATATCTACTGTTAAAAAGCAAAATGAAATTCACTCAAATAAGAATAAATATAGAATTCTGATAATGATTAATCATAACTTGAATTTTCAGGCATTAATTTCTTCATTTCTTAATAACTTCTTAATGCATTTTATTAATGTAAATAGCAAATTATGTTTTTCCATTTTCAATCAGAGACCGTTAATAGTTAATAACATATAAGGGCAATCCATAGTTTGTTTTCAAGTCTACAATGGATTTTTCTTAAATATTAAGGACTTCCAACTTGAAGTATTTTTTAAAGAAATTGAAAAGTGTAAAGAATTTAAATGACCCAGATGTCTATTATAAGAGACTGCAGAAAAGAAAGGTTAAAATTTTAATGAGTTTCTGATCCATTTTCCTTTACATAATAATTTCCTATAAAACTTGCTATGCCTTTCTATGATTTTAAATGACTCAAGTAGGACTATAAACATTGAGTCTTACAATGGAATTACTCAGACAAAGATATGGTGAGGTACTTTCAGAAATAAGATCAGAGCTATCTGCTTTATTAATACTTGCCTATCACTGACCTTTCAAAAAATCTTTGGTAATTTATTATAAAGTATCAAGGGTAGTCTGAGAATTCTTTAATAGCAAACCAAAGCAAACCACAGTGATAAAAAGAATGTAACAACCATTTATGTATCCTGATAACTGAACACCGAATCAGACTGAATAAGCAAATAATCACAGATTTGTCATAAAATAAAATTTACATATGTAGTTAACTGATTTGAGAAATTCAAGTTTCCTGTCTAAAATGGGTTAATTTAATGATTATTTATTAAGTACATGCTTACTATCTCAGGTTCTTACCCTCACAAAGATTAACCTATATTCTGGTAGAGGAGATATCATAAGCAAGATAGTTGATGATTTCAAATAAGGAATAGAGTAAAACAAAGTTATATGAATAGAGTGGCCACGAGCAGAAGATGGACTGGCAGTGTGAAATGAGGTGTTTAGGGAAAGCCTCTTTTGAGTTTTCAGTTATCTCTTTATCCACCCACACATCTATCCATCCATCCACCCACCCACCCACCATCCATCCATCCATTATTTGTGCCAGGCACTGTTTTGGACAGTTGGATTACATCAATGACCAACAGAAACTAAGATTCCCTGCCCTCTAAGTGCTTACATTCTAGAGGGGGAGAGACAGATTAAAAATAATAGACATAATAATCAAATGAAGTATATAACATGTTAGAGACAAATTCTGTAGAAAACATGGTAGGGAGAGCCAGGGTGCCAGGTGATGGGGCAGGGACAATTTTCCACAGTAGTATGCGGAGCCTGCCTTGAGAAGGTAACATTTGGACAAAAGCTAAGAGGTAAGAGAATGCAGGTGCCTGAACCCCAGGCAGAGGGAGGAGCCAGTGCAGAGGCCCTAATGTGGGAGCAGGTCAGAGGAGCTTGGACAGGACAAGGAGCGCAGAGTGGCTGAGTGGAGGGGACCAGGGAAGCTAACCAAAGATGAGGTCAGAGCTCTCAGGTGATACCTGACTGTGTAGCTCAGAGTCAAGACGCGTGGCTTTTATTCTAAGTGAGATGAAAATCACTGGAGGGTTGTCAGCAGAGGAGTGATGTGGTCTGACAAGTTAAAAGGACTGTGATGGCTACTGAACTGAAAAGAAGATTTGGGGACTTTGAAGTAAAAACAGGGGAAATCAGTTGGAGATGCTCACAGTAACTCACGTGGAGAGATGATGGTGGTTAAATCAGAGTAGCAGCAATAGAAGTGGTTAAAAAACAAGGTCCAATTCTGCATATTTTTTCAAAGTAGAATCAACTAAATCTATCTATCTAGTGATAGATTTGATAAGGGTGTGAAAGAGAGCCGACAATGATGCCAAAGGCTTTGGGTCTGAGCTATGAGAGGGATAATGTACTCATCAGGTGATACACAGAGGAGGGCTAAGTGCACAGGAGGCAAAAATAAAAAATTCTACAATTCCTTTAAATCGAAGTATAGGGCTTCCCTGGTGGCTCAGAGGTGTCTACCTCCAATGTGGGAGACCTGGGTTCGATCCCTGGGTTGGGAAGATCCCCTGGAGATTCCCATGGACAGAGGAGCCTGGCAGGCTACAGTCCACAGGGTCGCAAAGAGTCGGACACGACTGAGCGACTTCACTTCACTTCATAGTTGACTTACAACATTATATCAGTTCCAAGTGTGCCATTAGTGATTCAATATTTTTATAGATTATACCAAAGTTTTACATGTTTTGAATGTGTAAAGCTTGAGCTGATATGAAACATCCAAGTAGAATTTGGAAGAGGGTTCAAGGTCTGAAAGTCTGACAGAAAGATCTGGGCTAAAGATACAAGGTGGCAGGGACTTCTCTGTCAGTCCAGTCATTAAGACTCTGTGTTTCCACTAACAGGAGCGTGAGCTCAAGCCCTGCTCAGGGAACTAAGATCCTCTGTGTCTTGTAGCATGGTCAAAAAATAAAATAGATATAAGTAGGTAAGTCTGGATGATACTGCCAAGGAAATCAACATACGTGAGGGCACTCCAACTACTAGAGTGCCTCAGCTTCCAAAGAGTGGAGAACAACTGCAAAGTGGAGAATGACTCCTGGTTTCCAGTAGGTAAGTGTCTCGAGGAGCAGGAAGTGGTCAACTGAGTCAGATACTGCTCATCAGTCACATACTGAATGCTGGCACCTGCCACATGGATTCACAACCTGGAGGTCATTGTTGACAAGAGCCCACTCAGCTGCTTGTTGGACATAAAGTCATATTGGAGTTAAAAGAGATTAAAAGGAGAGGAAGTGGATACGGTAAGTATAGACAATTCTTTTAAGGAATTTTTCAACAAAAGGAAGAAATAAATGGGGTGACTGGTAGGAAAAGTGAGTCAAGATTTTTTTTTTTCATTTAAAGTAGGAGAAACAACAAAAATCAATGCTGATGGGAATGAGTCAGTAGAGAGGGAGAAAAAAAAAGTGATGATCTATGAACCAGAGGACAGAAGTGCTAGAACACTGTTTTCGCTTTGGCAGAGAAGGCAGTGAGATCCAGTCTGTAAGTGGAGGACGGGCCCCTGACAGAGGCAAGGAGGCAGCATGAACAAGGGCAAATTCTGGCCACGGAGGTGATGCGATGTCCTCCTCTAATTGTTTCCCTTTCCCAGGGGAACAGGAAGGTGGGAGTAAAGACAGGGCAGAAGGTATTGGAGGTTTTAAAAGAGGAGAAAAAACTCAGTGAAGTAATCCAGAGTGTGGAATACTAAATGAACTAGGGAAGTAACTATGGTGGGACCATCAAGCAGGACTAAAGCCCACTTGAGAGTCAAGGTCATGGATTTATAGGAAGCTAGCCATGCCATGTGGGAATGTCATGAGCACCATCACAGAGATAACAGATTTAAAACCGCTGTCCCTCAGTTTTAAAAGATCATGGCCTTAATGACCTGCTCCATGGCACAGGGAACTCTGCTCTATGTTATGTGACAGCCTGGCTGGGAGGGGAGTTTAGGGGAGATTAGACACATGTATATGTATGGCTGAGTCCCTGTACAGTCCCCCTGAAACTATCACAACACTGTTAACTGGCTATATTCCAATATAAAATAAAAAGTTAAAAAAGATAAACTACCATTCCCCATCTTGTTTTGAATTTTCTACAGCAATTTCATAGATGTGTCTATTACAGTATATATACAAATAAAGTTTATATATTTGGGAACATTTTAACCTACTTTCCTGAGATGATCTTTCAACTAGGTTATAACTCTTTTCAGGTAAATGATTTATATTCCTATTTATTTTTTATGCCAGCCTCCAAGCCTTTACCAAAGTGCTAGGTATACATTAATAATGGTTAAAGGACTGAACTAAAGGATTGATTCCTTTCTGTTAGAGGAATCAATCATCAGGAGCTTATCCAGCACCCACTCAAGGCAGAGTTCTGTTAGCATGGTTCCAGGGCCCACAAAAATTGAAAGGATGAATCATTATGGAACTAAGGTTGGTCTCATTAGGATTTTGTTTTATATGATTAATATGCATATATAAGCGCAAGTGTACATATATATTTATGAAATTGAAAATAGCTATATTAACTAAGAATCAAGCAAAGAAGCAAATGTTTAAAACAAAATTTGAAATAGTATCTCCTTAAACACCACTGAAATGAGTTACAATCCTGATATAAGTTAAATTTATTTATAAAGAAAAAGATAAGGAATATCTGATTTTTCCCTTTTTCATAGATGATTAGAAAGTAGATAAGCTCTTGCAAAAGTGTTTTGGGGAGTGAATAATGGTAATCCTTAAAATATTATATTCACCTTAAAAAATTGAATTGAAATACATTATTTCTGAATGCTGAAATCAGGCAGTACTCAAAAGTTACAAAATCAATGTGTGTGGTGGAGATCAAAATAATAATGATACATAGATCTATCTTTCTAGGTAGGAAGACATATAGCACCTTTCCCATTTGTTTATCAGAGAGCTCATCACTTTGGATCTGAGGTCATATAAAAGACTAATTACCAGTCACCAGGAAAAGCAACCATCCAATAGATAAACTTATCAAAGGAGAAAGTGAAAGTGAAGTTGCTCAGTCATGTCCGACTCTGCGACCCCATGGACTGTAGCCTATCAGGCTTCTCTGTCCATGCGATTTCCAGGCAAGAGTACTAGAGTGGGTTGCCATTTCCTTCTCCAGGGGATCTTCCCAACCCAGGGACCAAACCCGGGTCTCCTGCATTGTAGGCAGACGCTTTACCGTCTGAGCCCTCAGGGAAGTCATCAAAGGAGAAATTCTATACAAAGAAGAGAGATAATGCCTGCAATTTTGGTGCAGTCTGCCATCATTCAGTATTAGTAAAGCCTTTTCTGGACCTCCCTGGTAGAGCAGTAGGTAAGAATCCACTTGCCAATGCAGAAGATACGGGTTCCATCCCCCGTCCGGGATGATTACATATGCCACGGGGCAACTAAGTCTCATGCCACAGCTACTGAGCCTGTGCTTCAGAGCTGGGGAGCCAGTGCTATTGAGCCCCTGCACCACAACCACTGAAGCTTGCGCGCCCTTTAGTCTGTGATCTGTAAAAAGACAAGCTACAACAACGAGAAGCCCAAGCACCACCACTAGAGGGTAGCTCCTGCCTGCCCCTCTAGAGAAAAACCTGCGTGCAGCTATGAAGACCCAGTGCAGCCATAAAGATAAAACTCCACTTTCAATAAAAGTGTACTGGCTTCATTTCCCCCGTGGAGCTGTCTCTCCCGAGAATGGCATCTTCAAAAGGCACTGCAGCTCCTCTAGGTTACTGGAGAAGACAGCAATGTGGCAAAAAAGTGTTGCACTTTATTTATTCCGGGTTATAAAATAGCTGTCTCCCAGCCTGAGGAGAAAGGTAAAGTCGTTTTCAATTAAGTCAGCCTCTTAAGAAGAACAGAACTGTCTATATTCAATTTTACTATTGATTAGTCTTACCAATCAGGAGAACTATATTTCTTAAGTTATTTAGAATCTCATGGTATAAATTCAGGAGCAAGCAAGATTTTAGGTGTGTTGTACAGAAAAAAACAAAACAAAACAAAACTGAAATGCCTAAATTTGTTTTTTCTTCAGTTGTTATGGACTCAGTGTTTGCTTAGAGATGGTCATAAGGGTGTGGCCCTAATCCGATGGGATTGCTATCCTTAGAGGAGAAAGAGGAGACCCCAGAGGCTCAGAGGAAAGGCCATGTGAAGACACAGGGAGAAGGTGGCTGCCTACAAGTTAAAGAGAGAGGCCTCACCAGAAACAGTCTGTGATCAGAACTCTGAGAATACCCATTTCTGCTGTTGAAGCCATGCAGATGATGCCATTTTGTTATGGGAGCCCAAGAAGACTGAACAGTTGCCTTAAGCAAATCAAAATGGGGGGGGGGTGTCTATATTGCTAATGAAAAACACAAGTTTAATCTACATTATTTTGATATCAAAGTCATTTGCAACCAAAGATTACTTTATTATCCAAAATTCCTATATACTTTTCAAAGAAAATTAGGAAAATGTCAAGTCAATAAAAATTCACTCCTTGGGACTTCCGTGGTGGTCCAGTGAAGAATATGCCTTGCAATACAGGGTACGTGGGTTCAATCCTTGGTTGGGGAATGAAGATCCCACATGCCATGGAGCAACTAAGCCCATGCACCACAAGTACTGAGTCTGTGTGTCACAACCTGAGGTCTGTGCGCCACAAGGAAAGATCCTGCAGGATGCCATGAAGATTCCAGGCACTGCAACTAAGACCCAGACCAGCCAAATAGATAAATACTAAAAAAAAAATTCACTCCTTTTTTTCTAACACATCTTAGCATCTATCCTGTTTAAAATCCAACACTGCAAACTTCACAGGGCAGGATGCTACAGGATACAGGGTTCCTTCCTTAAGCCCATTGAGATCCTAGCCAGGAAACTTGTATCTACAGCAGACCCAGAAGCTTCAGCTAAGGCAGCTGATAAGAGGCTGGGTTCAAACATACCTGCTCACTCTCCTTAGCTCTTGGTTGGCTACATTTTTGGTACAGCTGCTACCTCCAACTCCCGAATAACAACCGACATTTCCATTCATTCTCTTTGCTTACCTGTTAAAATTTCACCCATGTGGCTGTCCCATATTTTCGTTGGTTTTCCCTAATTTATACTATTTCTATTTTTCTAGAAGAGTAAAAACTTAAAAAACAAAATAAAAAGTGTGGTGGTGGAAGACCATCTCGACCGGGACCAGGTACAATGCTCTATGAAACACCTCAGTCCGCAATGGGCAGCTCAGAATCACCCAGAATCTCTAACTCCTAGTGGTTTTTTTTTTTTTTTAACATGTCGCCACCCTGGTTCTCCTTACTATTTTTATTCCAAGACAAGGAAAGGACTGAAAGAATTAAGAGGAATCAACAGGGGTATCCCTTCCAAACTACTGCTTTGCATTTAAAACTGTTATAAAAATGTCTATTCTGTACTGATTTAGAAAATTATACACTACAAAGAATACCCCAGGGAGCATTCTAAACAAGTGCAAGGAAAGCCTTTACAAAGTACAGGCTGACAAATAGGGAGAGACACATTATATTTTGTTTTAATTCTGCAATCTTCACTTTCTTCTTCCCTCCAACAGCTGTGATTTCAGTTAAGGCCACACAGTTCTAGGGATCCAAACTTAGGCAAGTCTGTTGTGTATTGACTTTGTTATTGTTTATTTCACACTGAGTGTTCTGTTTTTCTTCAATAGAAAAAAAAAGAAAACAACCTTCAAAAAACCAAAGCAGAGTATCTCCAGGATCAAAACCAAATGTTTTGGCAGGGAATGAATCAGTGCAGAGAGCTGTGGGTGGCAAGTTCTGAACATGAGACCGTGTCTGGTCACTCTCTGGACACTTTAAAAATGTAGGTTGCTACACGTACTTATTGGTGTAAGATTTTCCCAAACTTTGTGACTAACTAGCACTGTGCTGGAGAAGGTAGAACAGCATCCTGAAGGGATCCAAACTAAAAGAAGGCAGAAATCAGCTTAAAGGATGAATATTCTTCTAATCATGACAAATGCTGAATATTAATTGGGTTGTATTTTTAGATGCCAAGTTATTATTTGAACACCTACCATTAAACTCTGACAATATCTATGTTACAGGATAAACTGAGGCATATAAAAATTTCCAAGGTTTTAAAATTATTTATTTTTGCCTCGCTGTGTACCAGGTGGGATCTCAGTTTTGTTGATCAGGAATTGAATCCGCATCCCCTGCAGTGGAAATGCAGTCTTAACCACCACATCACCAAGGAAATTCCTCAAGGCTTTATTCGAGCAAACATTGAAACAAATCAGGTAGCACCAAACCAAAAGTGTTGAGGAGCATTCCAACCAATAGGAGCTAGGTGTCCATAGAGAAAATACAGCAGCAAAGCAAGGAAATCATGTGATTGGCTACAGCTTTAGTGGTTGTTTTGTTTGGGAAAACCCGGTTGGCTGTTTGTGATTGATTGTACTTAAATTTTATTTTCTGGGTGAGCATGCACTTAGAAGTACAAGGCTCTGGCTTAGGTGTGCTTACCGAGGTTATCAAGTCATAGAGACACCTGCCTAACGGCCTCCCGGTTTAATTACGTTAACACTTGGAGTTACTCTAAAGATTGTTGGTAAAGGCATCTCAAAGGTCTGCTCAAGACATTTTCAGTCAAGCTGGGGATATATCCAACTTCCCCATGACTTTCTGTGAGTCAAGGTTTCAGAGAAAGCAGATGGCTACTGGGTACAAATAATGTATTAACTGTGACTTACTTGAGCATATCTGTGGCAATAGAAAGATAAGGCTTAGCTTGGTAAACAGACTTATTTTCTCAAATGTTATTAGACCACAATAACTAAGAAATGCTTAATTCATTGTGTACTTACTACATAGAAACAACGAAGTTTAAAAGCCTTTTAATCTCCATAAAAATCTTATACTCGTAAGTCTGATCAGTAAGAATCAGGATTCAAATCAAGGTATTTTGGGGTTACAAAAGCACATGTTCTTATAGACACTGTATTGTTATCAAGACAAGACTACAGCCTCTTCTGTAACACTTTCACTTTCAGTTATTTCTACTCATTCTTAAATTTTCCCACAATTCCTATTACATGTCATAATATCCCATGACAATACTGTACAGCTGACTTATCATAACTTCTCATAAAGTTTCACTTATTCATATTTGCACCTAGTTTTCAAATAACTTAATTCAGTGTTCCTTCATTATAGCCTTTACGCTTGTTTATAGTTTTTCATTGAAATTCTTATCCCCTACCAAATATACCCAACTGAATTGTCCCTTTAAAAAATTTTACTGCAAAATAGTGAATCAGAGAAAGAAAAAGTCATCTATAATTCAATCGCTTAACATTTTAGAGATGATACACAAGCTTTTTAGAAAACAAAAATACTAGTGTGTCTCCAGTAGTCCCTTTGATTTGGGCACTATTCCCACTCAGGAAGGCTCCAACCCTCATGACCTCATCACCTCCCAAAGGCCTGCCTCTTAATAACTTCACTCAGCGGGGCTAGGATTTCAACATATGAATTTGGGGTCAGAGGACAAAAACTGTCTATTGCACATATCTAAAGTATTCAGCTTCCTTTGTGGCTCAGCTGGTAAAAGAATCTGCCTGCAATGTGGGAGACCTGGGTTCGATCCCTGGGTTGGGAAGATCCCCTGGAGAAGGGAAAGGCTACCCACTCCAATATTCTGGCCTGGAGAATTCCATGGACTGTATAGGCCTCGGGGTCACAAGGAGTCAGACACAACTGAGCAACTTTCGTATGATGACATGAAAGTATTCCATCCTGGGAGGAGAGTTTGGGGAGAATGAATATAAATATGGCTGGGTCCCTTTGCTGTTCACCTAAAACTATCACAACATTGCTAATCAGCTAGACTCCAATATAAAATAAAAAGTTTAAAAAATTTTAAAAATAAGCAAGTAAAAAATATTCTATCCTTAATTATTTCCTTACATACATTTTTTAGATCAAGGGGCATTTATATCTGCAAAGATGTGATACATATTAACAAATTTTCCTCCAGAACAATGTGCTAATTCTCTTGTCCACAAACAGGGTATAAGATTACTGATTGTCTCTTAACCCTGACTATAGATCCTAAGCTCTAGGAATCTAGATGATAGTGCTCCGTTACTTCAGCTGTGTCTGACTCTTTGTGACCCCAAGGACTGTAGCCCACCAGACTCCTTTGTCCATGGAATTTCCCAGGCAAGAATACTGGAATGGGTTGCCATGCCCTCCTCCAGGGGATCTTCCCGATTCAGGGATTGAACTTGTGTCTACTGCTTTGCAGGCAGATTCTTTACTGCTGAGCCACTAGGAAAGCCCTCTAGGTGATATGCTAGTGATATAAAAATTCTGAATTCTGTTATCTGCAGCTGAGCTGGGCTTCCCTGGTAGCTTGGCTGATAAAGAATCCACCTGCAATGCAGGAGACCCCAGTTCGATTCCTGGGTCAGGAAGATCCACTGGGAAGGGATAGGCTACCCATTCCAGTATTCTTTGAGTTTCCCTGGTGGCTCAGCTAGTAAAGAATCTGCCTTCAATGTGGGAGACTTGGGTTCGATCCCTGGGTCGGGAAGATTCCCTAGAGAAGGGAGCAGCTATCCCCTCCAGTATTCTGGCCTAGAGAATTCCACAGACTGTATAATCCATGGAGTCACAGAGAGTCAGCTACTTATATTTGGTAAAATTAGCTCACTAATCAAATCATTTCCTCTTTAATTGATTGTGTAGTTTTTGAGTTCTTCTGAATGCAGTATGTCCTCTTTATGGGAGCTCAATAGAGAGAAAGTTTTTGCTCTATGAAGCTGATATCCTAGCAGGAGAGAAATAGTGAAGCAATAATAGTATTCATGGCACTTGTGATATCTTTTAGAAAGGAGTTGCATTATATGTGATGGTGCATACTGTAGTCAGTGTTTAAACAGAAGGACTTATTCTAGAGAGTCAAGGAGAATCAGCCTTTCAGTAATCAGATTGGTAACAAAAAGAGAAAAAAAAACCTCATACCTCTAATACTTAAAATACAAATTAAAGGGAACCTCACTGGTGGTCCTAATACTTCAAGTTCCAAGACATGGGGTGTGGGTTCAATCTGGTTGGGGAGCTAAGATCCCCAGTTGGGGAGCTAGGAGCTCATCAAATAAACCAGAACATAAAACAGAAACAATACTGTAACAAATTCAATAATGGTCCACATCAAAAAATCTTTAAAAAATGCAAATTAAAAAATGAACTGTGGTCGTCAAATAATCGGAGTGATTTTTTTTCCCTAACAAAGCAGATACAAACTTATGCAAGTTAGTTGTGACACCTTCAAGAAGGTATTCTTGGAAAATAAAATGCATGTTTATCCCAGGGTTTCTTCCACTGTTTGAAATTATTTAAAATTCAATTTTTGAAAGCATCAACAAAGTCAAATGTGTACTATTCTGAATGCTCTAAATATTGATAAGTCATTTTTCTTTGAGGACAAGTTAGTTTATCTGGAATAGCCCAGAGTCATTCAAAGCCAAGTTTAATGAATCATGATCAACCTGGGAGATAAACTTTTAAAATTAAAAACATTGTTCAACTCTAGAAGTGATGAGCTGTCTTCTTCATGTACTTCCAGTGTTGCCTTGAAAGACAGTCCTAAATAATTTGTCAATGCCTTTTGAGAGAGTCAGTCCCTACCATGGGTCCCTGAAGTTTCTTAACTATTTATGGTTCTCAAAAGTTGTCTTCTTGGAATTTTTACTAAGAATTTCAGGTATGCCGAAAGAAATTTCTCACACGGGGCATCATAGACTCTGTGGTTATTTGTGTTTACTCCTGGCAGAAAAAAAATCAGGTAAAGGGTTTCAGGAATAGATAAATATATAGAGAGATTTCCAGCTATATCTATACCATTATCTATCCATCCAACAAAATTAAATCTTTTTACTTTCAAAAAGAAATGCTAAAAATTAAAACATTTTAAGCATCCAAGTAGACCTAGATTTATAGGATTTTTTTTCCCCTTTCCACATGTAATAAAAGAATTTGGAAGAAATGAATTACAATGTACATACTTCCTCCTGTGTATCTTAGTCATTTTATTTGAATTCAGGTGTGCTGGGTTTCCCATAATTGTTCAGGCTATGAGTAATTTGCAGTGCAACCATGGAGGAAGCAGATTCCACATCTTCAATCCCATACCTCTAATATTTAAAATATCTAAGTTAAAAAATGAACTGTGATCCTCAAATGATCTAAGTACTTTTTTTTTCTAATCAAGTATATATAAACTTATCCAAGTTAGTTGTGACACCTTCGAGAAGGTATTCTGGGAAACAAAGTACATTTATTCCAGGGTTCCTTCCACGTGTGAAATTACTTAAAATTCAATTTTTGAAAGTGTCAACAAAATAAAAACATACAGCATGTTGTATACCTTAAATATTGATAATTCATTTTCCTTTGAGGACAAGTTAGTTTATCTAGAATAGCCCAGAGACATTCAAAGCCAAGAGAATTTGAAGAGTTTTCTTTTCTAAGTACCTCCTTAAATAAAAATTCCAGCTTTATCAACAATAGCTACAGATAGTCCTGTGTGTGAGAAAGTCGCTCAGTCATGTCTGACTCTTTGCAACCCCATGGACTATACAGTCCATGGAATTCTCCGGGTCAGAATACTGGAATGGGTAGCTGTTCCCTTCTCCAGGGGATCATCCCAATCCAGGGATTGAACCCAGGTCTCCTGCATTGCAGGTGGATTCTTTACCAGCTGAGCCATGAGGATAGTCCAGAGAGAACTTTCAATCTAGATCTTTTTATAGACAACAAAAGAATTAAGAAAAATGGAACCTCCATTATGGAATGAAAAATATGCCCAACATATCTTGTTGCAACAGAAGCATGATTATATGTAAGAAAATTACAAATCACTCCCAAACTGTTGTGGATGGTGACTGTAGCCACGAAATTAAAAGACATTTGCTCCTTGGAAGAAGAGTTAGAGAGCATATTAAAAAGCAAAGCCATCACTTTGCTGACATGGGTCCATATAGTTAAAGCTATGGTTTTTCCAGTAGTCACGTATGGAGGTGAAAGCTGGACCATAAACAAGGCTTAGCACTGAAGAATTGATACTTTTGAATTGAGGTGCTGGAAAAGACTCTGGAAAGCCCCTTGGACTGCAAGGAGATCAAGTCCATCAGTCCTAAAGGAAATCAACCCTATTCATTGGAAGGACTGATGCTGAAGCTTCAATACTTTGGCCACCTGGTACAAAGAGCTGACTCACTAGAAAAAGCTGAATGCTGGGAAAGACTGAGGGCAGGAGGAGAAGGGGACAACAAGGATGAGATGGTTGGATGGCATCACCGACTCAAGGGACATGAGTTTGAGCAAACTCTGGGA
This sequence comes from Neotragus pygmaeus, assembly GCA_006410875.1. NCBI lineage: Eukaryota > Metazoa > Chordata > Mammalia > Artiodactyla > Bovidae > Neotragus > Neotragus pygmaeus. The sequence continues at coordinate 211,179 of SJYV01018906.1, read as the reverse complement.
AGACAGTGAAGGACAGGGAAGACTGATGTGTGTAGTCCCTGGGGTCACAAAGAGTCTGACACAACTGAGCAACTGAATGACAAATTACAAATGGTGCATTTCAGGCTTTTATATCAATTGCCACATATTCTTTCTATGGGTGAGTAGCTCAGAAATCTTCTAATACAATATAACCTAACACCTCCTTTTCTCACAAGTCTAGGCTAAACTGATATATCTCTGCCCAGGATGGCAGCTTCTGTTTGTCTCTAAGGGCTCTCAATACAATAAATAGCAGCCTGTCTGCAATTGTCTGAAGTTTGCTACAAATATACACTTAAGAAAGTTTATCCAAAACTTTGTTTTTTTTCTAGGGTTCTCTCTTAAAAAACAATACAACCCTATGCCGTTTATTCAGAAACCAGAGAACGTTTTTCTTTTCTACCACGTGGTCCTTATCGCTTCTTTTTCTCCGTGCTCTTCCCATGTTGAGGTCTGCCTCAAGCTTAAAAATAGCCTGGTTTATCATGTTGATGTTTGGTGGAAACCAACACAATACTGTAAAACAACTATTAAAAATAAATGAATTTTAAAAATAACCTGGTTTGTATCCATATTCTGTTCTTGGTGAAAGAGGAGCTTCCCAAGTGGGTCACACATAGATTAATATAGAGGCCGCCATCACTGGGGTCCCTCCTAACAGCCTCCCCTTATAAGAGCATAAAGAAAATCTACTACCGATGAATTTCATGATCTAAATCAAGTGGCTGTGCTAACGGGCCACCTATTTTTCACTGGATACATTTCAAATATCTTAATGGACATATTAAAATATATCCAACAATCTCACTCATGGGCACGCATCCAGAGAAAACAGTAATTTGAAAAGATACATGCAACCCTATGTTCATAACAGCACTATTTACAACAGCCAAGACATGGAAGCACCAAAACGTCCATTGACAGATGTGTAAAGAAGATGTGGTGGGTGTGTGTGTGTATGTATATATATATAACAGAATATCATTCAGCCAGTAAAAAGAATGAAATAATGCCATTTGTAGCAACATGGATGAACCTAGAGATTATCACACTAAGTGACATAAGTCAGAGACAAATACCATATGATATCACTTATACCTGGAATCTAAAAAAAAATGATACAAATGGACTTATTTACAAAACAGGAACAGACTCACAGGCTTTGAAAACAAACTTATGGTTACCAAAGGGGAAAGGTTGTGGGGAGGGATAAATTAGGGGCTTGCGATTATCATATATCCAGTTCAGTTCAGTTCAATTCAGTCGCTCAGTCCTGTATGACTCTTTGAGACCCCATGAATCTCAGCACGCCAGGCCTTCCTGTCCATCATCAATTCCCAGAGTTCACTCAGACTCATGTCCATCGAGTCCATGATGCCATCCAGCCATCTCATCCTCTGTCGTCCCTTTCTCCTCCCGCCCCCAATCCCTCCCAGCATCAGTGTCTTTTCCAATAAGTCAGCTCTTCACATGAGGTGGCCAAAGTACTGGAGTTTCAGCTTCAGTATTATTCCCTCCAAATAAATCCCAGGGCTGATCTCCTTCAGAATGGACTGGTTGGATCTCCTTGCAGTCCAAGGGACTCAAGAGTCTTCTCCAACACCACAGTTCAAAAGCATCAATTCTTTGGCGCTCAGCCTTCTTCACAGTCCAACTTTCACATCCATACATGACCATTGGAAAAACCACAGCCTTGACTAGAGGGACCTTTGTTGGCAAAGTAATGTCTCTGCTTTTAATAAATATACATTTTGGCAAATTTATTCAAAAAGTTGTTTTTTGCATAAAAAACAGCCATCAACTTTTCTAAACCTAACCCCCACATCTTAATCAGTAAACTGATTCAGTTAGAAAGGTCCAACACCACAGTTCAAAAGCATCAATTCTTCAGTGCTCAGCTTTCTTTATAGTCCAACTCTCACATCCACACATGACTACTGGAAAAACCATAGCCTTGACTAGACGGACGTTTTTAACTGACTCAGTTTACTGATTAAGACATAGGGGTTAGGTTTAGAAAAGTTGATGGCTGTTTTTTATGCAAAAAACAACTTTTTGCAAAAATTTGCCAAAGTGTATATTTATTGTGAACTTCAGACAATTGCAGACAGGCTGCTATTGTATTAAAGGGCCTTATAGACAAACAGAAGTTGTCATCCTGGGCAGATATGTATCAGCTAAGCCTAGACTTGGAGCTAACACTTGAAACTAACACAACATTGTAAATTAACTATACTCCAATATAAAATAAAAAGTAAATTAAAACAAACAAAAAATATCTTCAACAAGTTCTAGAGAACATTAGAATTGGAAACCATCTGAAAAGGAATATTGAGATCACAAAATTCCTAAGAATACTGAGCTATGGTTCATTACAGGTCAGGGCTCTTCCCAGTGGTTCTGTGGGAAATAAGACATAGTCATTATATTACAGGGAAAGTCTGGACAGTCCATCCTTGGTCATGAACGTTCTGTGTGACCCAGTGACCATCAACTTTTCTAAACCTAACCCCCACGTCTTAAAACAGCAAGACTGGCTTATCTGCGAGCTGGGAGGCAGGGTCAGGGGAAATACCAGTAAAGTACTTCTTGAGCCAACGATCAATAATTACTGGTTTAATTAATCAACAAGGACCTACTGTATAGCACAGGGAACTCTACTCAATACTCTGTAATAACCTATACGGGGAAAGAATCTGACAAAGAGTCGATATATGTGTATGTATAACTGAATTACTTTGCTATTCACCTGAAACTAACATTGTAAATCAACTAAACTCCAACATAAAATAAACATGTAAAAAATTACAGCCCTACTCTTAGAATGAGGTCCAGGGCTGAGCAGGCACCACCACACTGAGCGGGCATAGGTTACCAAAGCAACAGTGAGTCTGATCTTTCAAAGTGCAAACTGGAGGTTTCCCTGTTGCTTCCCAGCTACAAGCTCATCCCTGCACCGCCCCCTCCCCGCAACCAGGCCTTCTCTCTCGGGAAAGCGGGACAGTCCCTGAGTAACAGGGCACAAAGGAGGAAAACGGGGTGAGCTGGCATCTTCACTTTCCTACAGCTTGATCACGCCGCCTCAGTTCATGAACCTGACTAAGCCCCTGGCCTGGTTCCAGGAACCTATGACAGAAGAGAGTCCCCAGTTCCTGGACGTCACCCTGCCTCTCTGTCCCTCGCGCCCTTGTATGTGAGGTAACAGATTTGTGGGTGCCTCTGAATTCTAACGCAAGCTGATCCTTCAAGCTGTGGCCAGGTCTAGACTCACAAGGTTCCCCTCCCTCACTGTGAGAGCCCATTCCTTTCCCCAAAGTCTCATTATATATTTTCCAGAGGCCCTTTTTCTAGGTGAGAAATTTCGGTGAAATATGCTGAAACATAACATTTCATCATCTTGATGCTGAGAGCTAAAATAGCCTTTCATGAGCCTCATTTCCATGCCTCTCATTTTCAAAATGAATAAGATGAAGCCCAACAACTTGGGGTCTCATTCAAGGTCATGGACAGTCACGTGGCAGGAAGCAGCATCTGAGGGTCCGAGCCCCTTGTCCAGTGACACCCTGACTCAGGCTATGACACATTAAAAACACAGGAGAAACCTTAGGAGATGATTTTTAATTTGTCTAAGGCAATTTGCCATTGCTATTGTATGGTCAGCAAAAGACAAGTATTTTGAAGCAGCAGGACAATTGAAAAGTCAATTTCCTTCCTCACTTTGGCTAATTAAAGCAGGTGGCATTAATTCTCTGTGTGGCCATGTACCTAACAGGAAGAAGTCCACATTGCTGGCACCACTTCCTAACACACCAGTGCACCAGATGAGTATTGATGGATGGCTTCAGACACTATTAAGTCCAGAGTCTGTTCCTAGGAAAATGTTTTGCATGCGTCATTAAGGCTATTTTAAGGCTTGCTGTCTTGAGCTGAATGTAAACTAGCACTGGCGACTCTGAATTTAAATGTGATTTCATTGAGGGAAGAAACAGCAGCATATTATTTTCAGGGTTTGGTGGTAGCAATACCTTAAAAAAAAGAACTGGTAGCAAATCTGTAGACTTATGAGATATTACATCTATAAATTCACTTTTCCCCAGAGATCTCAGTTACAATTTTATTTGGGTGAATTTAAGTTTAATCTCTATTATGTATGAATTACACAGTTGCAATCATATCTTAAGTCAAATTTTATACGCTGCTTTCACTTATGAGTGGTTTTCCCAGCTATGCATATAACAAGCTTAATATTCAATCACTACATAATATTTAACAACATGGATGCATCATTAATATAACCACTTACTTAACCACTTCAGTTGTTTCCATTGTTCACTATTATAAACACTCCTGTAAGATGTACAAAGCATGCAACAAAGATCGCACAAAAGACACCCCTTAATAGTCCTCTAGAATCTATACTCCAANTAGATGTTACAATCACTCTGATGGCCAAGAGGTTTTGTGTGCTACTTTGAGATTCTTGGCTTTGTGCACCAAAACTGGAATGTCAGATAAGCCATTCCCCGGGACAGGAGGTGTAACTGTATTTGTTTGTCAAGTGTTGTCACTCTCCTCCTAGGTCTAGATAATTGAAGATTGTTGAGTGCCAAAATGTTCAGCAGCAAAACCCTTATAAAGAAAGGGGACCTACGTGCTTATCTTTGTGAATAACAAGCCTGAAAAGGTACAGGGGACATGGTGTATGCATGTATCCTGGGGAGGAGACAGCCAGGGGAAAATGGAGGGGCCGGGCAGCTGGAAGGAGACAAGACATGAAGATTTAGATCTGAAGGAAGAAACAGAGGGGAGATACAAGGAATCAACCAGAGGCTCAGAAGCAGGACTGACATGGTTACTTTCTCATCAATATATTTTCCCCAGGGGATTTCATCCACTTCCGTGGCTTCAGGTATAAGCTGTAATGTTGATTCTTATATCTATATATTCAGCCCTGAAAGCTTGGTTTTACTTGTCTATATCCAATTGCCTCAAGAATATCCATCAGCTTATCCACAGTTCAGCAGGTCCAAGAATCAAGTCATCGAGTTAAAACCTTCAGAACTTCCCCATTTTCTTTCTTAGACTGCTTTCCTCTTAGTTTGTTCCCACTGGCTTACTGTAGTGTGACTGTCCTACCTGTTAAATATATATAAATATATATATGTAATATATTCCTGGGATGACAGAGGATGAGATGGTTGGATGGCATCACCAACTCAATGGACATGAGTTTGAGAAAGCTTCGGGAGATAGCGGAGGACAGGGAAGTCTGGTGTGCTGCAGTTCATGGGGCTGCAAAGAGTTGGACACAAATGAATGACTGAATACCAACAACTTCCTCTCCTATTTCAGTGTCCCTACTGAAATACAGATTTTGCCAATTTTCTCTAATTTTTCTTTTTTTAAGATTTTTTTGGATCTTTTTAAAAGAGACTATTGACCATGGACCATTTTTAAAGTCTTTATTGAATTTGTTACAATATTGCTTCTGTTTAAAAACAATTTTTTTTTCTTTTTTTGGCCCACAAGGCAAGTGAGATCTTAACTCCTTGACCAAGGATAGAACCTTTATCCCTTGCCTTAGAAGCCCAAGTCTGAACCACTGGACTACCAGTGGTTAAGTAAAGAATTAAACAAAAAATAAAATGATAAAAAATAAAAAAGTAAAGAATTTTACTTCTCTAACAAGCTGGAAAGGAGCAAGAGCAGGACAGAACCCAGATGAGAGACGACAGTGGTTTGGATTTGTGTGGCAGTGGCAAAGCTGGGTTCACTTTGGACGTGGAAATAAGAGGACTTACTGGTGGCTGAGACCATTCCTGAGATGGAGAACCTGAGAAAGGAATACATTGGGCCACAGTGATAGGCAATCAAGTTGACTTTGACATCTATGTGGACAGGTAAGTGGAAAAGCTCTAGAGAAAGTTGGAAATATCAACTGGAGTTCAGAGTGGAGTGAAAAGAAAGAGCCAAGTTCTGGGTGCTGTAGAATTCCAACTCTGAGAGGCTCAGAAGAGAGGTAGGAGCCCACTCGAACTCTCCCCCCACCCACCAAAAATACTGTCAAGGGATGGCCAAAAAACATGGTGTCACAGAAGCCCAGAGCAAACATTTCAAGTTGGAGGGTGATCAACCACGTGGAATGCTGCTGACAGCCTGAGGACGGTAGCACAAAGCTTATGACTTCTTTGACAATGATACAGAGATTGTTGACTGGGCTTGGAGCCATTTGTTGGGGTTGCTAAGATTCTGAGGGGTAAAGTCTGGACCAGTGAGGGGTGGGAAGGGGAGAGGTTAAGTGCAAATGATTCGTGCAGACTTTGAGAAAGTCTGCTGGGAAGCAGGGTGGAGATATGAACCTGTAGCGGGAGGACATGCAACACAGGGTTTGGGGGCTTTTAGGATGGGCTCCTTTTTCCGCCATACTATGTCATATATGAATGGTCCAGTAGTAGAGAGGAAAGACTGGATGCTGTAGGAAAGAGATGATGACTGGAGGCAGGAAGTTCTTGGAAGGGGAGAAACTAAACAAGAGGATTTCCACAGCAGGAGACATGCCTCTTCTATTCTCACATGAAGGGAGGAAGAAAACATGGATGCAGCTGAAGACTGGTGGTGGGAGGATGATTGTGGTGCCATCCACAAACTCGTGTTTTCTCAGTGGGGTGTGCAGCAAGGGGTGATGAACTGAATCAGTGCAAAGTATTCAAAAAATAACTAAAAGTGAAGGAGGATAAGAAGACTGAGGAGAGAGGAAAGGAGGGAAAATTATCTTGGATTAAATGAAAATGAACAATCTTGCTTAAATTAATAAATAGCTTGTGGGGCCTCCCTGGTGGCTCAGTGATAGAGAATCCTCCTGCCAATGCAGGAGACAAGGGTTCGATCCCCAGTCCAGGAGATCACACATTGTTTGGAGCAGCTAGCTAAGCCTGTGTGCCGCAACTACTGAGCCTGTACTCTAGAGCCTGGGAGCCATACTGAGCCTGTGTGTTGCAAACTGCTGAAGCCTGTGCTACACAATAGAAGCAAACATGATGAGGATCCTGTGCACTGCAGCTAGAGAGTGGCTCCTGACACCTGCGAAGCAACAAAGACCCAGCACTGCCAAAACAAACAAACCATCTCATTTGTTGTCTTACGGGCAGCAAAGAGAACTATTTCTACTTTCATATGTCCTCGTAGTTTTCCACTGAGACTCTTCTGTCCCAGGATCCTCAGACATCCTGCAAGTTCTGGAAAAACTTGCCATTAAGAGGAGCTGGGAATCTCACACTACTGGTTTCTGCTCAAGAGAAATGGCCAAGATGGAGTATTAATTTCCCAGAACTGGATGAGTTCTGGACCATGAGGGTGGAGGGGTATTTCTGGAATAAGTAAACATCCCAGATGGAAAAAAGGGAAAAAAAGAAACCTGAGCCTTAAGTCTAGGGCTCCAGGAAGATTTCAGTACTCTGAGACAGCTATGCCTAAACTCCCTCCTGGGGTGACACTGGCTAGCCTGAGGCCATTGGTTTTTCCCTACCCATACTATCTGAGGAGTTCCAGCCTTTGGTAGATGTATGTTTTCAGTCACCAAGTCGTGTCTGATTCTGTGACCCCATGGACTGCAGCATGCCAGGCTTTCTTGCCCCTCACCATCTCCTGAAGTTTCCCCAAGTTCATGTCCAATGAATCGGTGATGCCGTCCAACCAGTTCATCCTCTGTCACCCTCTTCTCCTTCTGCCTTCAATATTTCCTAGCATCAGGGTCTTTTCCAATGAGTTGGCTGTTCGCATCAGGTGGCCAGAAGTATAATGGCCCCCAGACAGAGACATTTATCAATACGCTGAAACCAAAGGACATACAGTCTGAAGATCTAAATTTATCTAAATAGCATCAAAGGAGAAAAACATGGACACTGAATTCAAAGGGAACTAGACAGGGGGAATGATCTCAAACAACAAGTAAAATTAAAAAGGAGTCAATCCAGGCAGGAATATGTCCACAGACACAAAATCATTCTGGACAAAGGTCAGAAGACACGACTGTACCATCACTACTGCCCCAAAGACTGTGGTTTGCAGAAATGAGGGTCACTGAAGAAGGGACACTGGGTTGAGAAATAACAACCACAGAGATCCCATCTCAGGAGAGGGTTTCAACACTCGGTCCTCTGCTGAAAACAGAATTTTACCCCAAATGATGGCTCAACCTCCATACAACTCAACCCCACACAAGTGTACATCAGAACTCCCACAGGGAAAAAAAAAGATGAATAATTTGAAATATTCCTACAGGTATTAAAAAAAATAAGTCCTATTTAAACATTAGAGCTGTGACTGTATAAATCCTGTACAGCAATGAAGATGGGAAAGCCTTCCATCAGAACTGATTTCTNGTTGCAAACTGCTGAAGCCTGTGCTACACAATAGAAGCAAACATGATGAGGATCCTGTGCACTGCAGCTAGAGAGTGGCTCCTGACACCTGCGAAGCAACAAAGACCCAGCACTGCCAAAACAAACAAACCATCTCATTTGTTGTCTTACGGGCAGCAAAGAGAACTATTTCTACTTTCATATGTCCTCGTAGTTTTCCACTGAGACTCTTCTGTCCCAGGATCCTCAGACATCCTGCAAGTTCTGGAAAAACTTGCCATTAAGAGGAGCTGGGAATCTCACACTACTGGTTTCTGCTCAAGAGAAATGGCCAAGATGGAGTATTAATTTCCCAGAACTGGATGAGTTCTGGACCATGAGGGTGGAGGGGTATTTCTGGAATAAGTAAACATCCCAGATGGAAAAAAGGGAAAAAAAGAAACCTGAGCCTTAAGTCTAGGGCTCCAGGAAGATTTCAGTACTCTGAGACAGCTATGCCTAAACTCCCTCCTGGGGTGACACTGGCTAGCCTGAGGCCATTGGTTTTTCCCTACCCATACTATCTGAGGAGTTCCAGCCTTTGGTAGATGTATGTTTTCAGTCACCAAGTCGTGTCTGATTCTGTGACCCCATGGACTGCAGCATGCCAGGCTTTCTTGCCCCTCACCATCTCCTGAAGTTTCCCCAAGTTCATGTCCAATGAATCGGTGATGCCGTCCAACCAGTTCATCCTCTGTCACCCTCTTCTCCTTCTGCCTTCAATATTTCCTAGCATCAGGGTCTTTTCCAATGAGTTGGCTGTTCGCATCAGGTGGCCAGAAGTATAATGGCCCCCAGACAGAGACATTTATCAATACGCTGAAACCAAAGGACATACAGTCTGAAGATCTAAATTTATCTAAATAGCATCAAAGGAGAAAAACATGGACACTGAATTCAAAGGGAACTAGACAGGGGAAATGATCTCAAACAACAAGTAAAATTAAAAAGGAGTCAATCCAGGCAGGAATATGTCCACAGACACAAAATCATTCTGGACAAAGGTCAGAAGACACGACTGTACCATCACTACTGCCCCAAAGACTGTGGTTTGCAGAAATGAGGGTCACTGAAGAAGGGACACTGGGTTGAGAAATAACAACCACAGAGATCCCATCTCAGGAGAGGGTTTCAACACTCGGTCCTCTGCTGAAAACAGAATTTTACCCCAAATGATGGCTCAACCTCCATACAACTCAACCCCACACAAGTGTACATCAGAACTCCCACAGGGAAAAAAAAAGATGAATAATTTGAAATATTCCTACAGGTATTAAAAAAAATAAGTCCTATTTAAACATTAGAGCTGTGACTGTATAAATCCTGTACAGCAATGAAGATGGGAAAGCCTTCCATCAGAACTGATTTCTACCCAACCTCTGAGAAGTCATCACTGAGACGAAGACTGAAAATGTGGAAGCTGAGTCCAGTCCATTAAGCTAGAAGTAGATCTCAGTTCTTTCCAATCTGCTTTAGGTTAATATTTTGAGAGCCACAAACAGAGAAGTAAAACACGAATTAACATAAGACTCCAGTAGGATGAACTAAGACAGTAGCAGTGACATATATACACTACCATGTGTAAGACAAATAGCTAGTGGGAAGCTGCTACACACACACACACACACACACACACACAGACAGACACACACACATGTGTAGGACAAATAGCTAGTGGGAAGCTGCTATACACACACACACACACACACACACACACACAGACATGATAAAATGTGATCTTCTTAAAAGAACCCCTGAATATCTTAGTATTCTGCTTTTACAAAATGCTGGAAAGTAAGAACTGCCCAGTTTTATCATGCACACTGTCTAGAATATTATGGATATTAAAAAATTAATTTATTTTCTCCAGGCCAGGGACATCATTTTTTTTTTTAAGTCTCTATTAAATTTGTTACAATACTGCTTCTGTTTTATGTTTTGGTTTTTTGGCCATGAGGCATGCGGGATCTTAGCTCTCTCACCAGGGTCTGAACCCACGCCCTTCTGCATTGGAGGGTGAAGTCTTAACTGCTGGACCACCAGGGAAGAACCTGGATATTTTAAATTAGGAATAAATGGATAACAAAATTAAGTGGAGAAAAGATTATTGGCTATGTTGGTGAATTTCGGCATTGATTACATCATGAAACACTGCCCAGGTGAAGAGTTTTTGGCTCCTGACTGGCAGCATCACTGCATGGCCCTTCAAAACCTGAAGGATTTGGTGTTTCACAGAGGTGATTTGTCAGCTGGGGCCACCCTCCTCCAAGTAAAATAGTCAAGAGTCCAGGAAAAAACTTGTCCAGGTGCATGATCTGGGCCACTTCTTTCCTCTAAAAACTGTTCCAGAGGATGGTGACATTTCTGCAGAAGGAACAGCCCATCAGTTAGGGTGGGGGGTTGTGGTTAGGGTTAAAGGTTAGCAAGCTGGGAGGGGCAAATGACAATTCATCTCAAATTCCTAATGTTATCAATGTATGTGACATTTTTATATCCACAGGCACAGTTGTAAATTTCAGGGCAATTAGCCCTCTTTTTTTTTCTTTGGCTTTTTTACAAAAGCCAAGAACTATAGTTTTTTTTTAAAAAAAACAGTCATAAAAATTCATAAAGAGAATCAGTCCTCAATGCTACTATCAAGAGCAAAATATTTTAAAGAGCTTAGTAGAAGTTTGCCACATTAATTTGCTTCATATAGCATGAGTAGACTGTGAATTAGTTGGTGATCAAAGTTAGGATAACAATAAAAAAGAAAAATCTCGATTTTATAGATATTATTACTTATGTCCTTTATCATTTTTTGGTCTTCTATAGGATATTTCTTAAAATTCTGTTTATTAATTTTACTTTAAGGAACAAAAGAAGTCTACTGAAGAGCTTCCAAATGACACTGTTGGGATAAATCATTTGTTTTATCCAATAAGTGTAATCTGTATACAATAAAAAAAACAGACAAGATTCCCACTTTGTGGAGTTTATACACTGGAATCAATACAAGATGAAATTCACTACATTTCAATCAACTGTGGAACATGAAAGTGAATCAGGATAAAGTTTTCACATGTTTTCTAGACTGACACAGTATTTGTTTTGTTAAATATATTTTCCCAATAGGAGCTCAATATTTTATCTCGAATTGCTACCGTCTAGGAGGATATGAATTTGCTTGCAACTGAACACTTTAAAGGAATTTTTAAACTTAAACATTTGGCTTATATACATTTAAAGGGAGTATTTCATAAAAGGCAAGAAAGTTACAGAATTGGTAAAATGGTTCCCTTTGGCATCATTAAAATATTTCAAAAAGAGTTTGCTGACTTAAGTGAAATGCATTTGTAGTCTAAGAATGGTGATTATCTAAACCAATTAGCCATGTTGAGAACAATATAATCAACTAAAAATAAGCTGATTTTTATTTTTAGTTCTCCAAACATTTCCCCCTAATCTTCTTTTACTCTATAAAGAAGCTGCTGAAAAAGAACATTATTCTACCAAGGGGAGCTGGTACACATTTAAATTTAAATTAAAAAGTACTATTACCTAGCAGAAGTTTAAAATGAAGTATTATATTGTGTAGGAGGATGTCAATTTATGCCATATAGTATAAGGTAATAGCCTAAGTTTTCTGAATATAATTAATAGTGTTTCCTTTAAAAGTTCCTGGAAGTATATTGTACATCTATGTTCATAGCAGCATTATTTACAATAGCTTAAAAATATACAGAAATAACCCAATTGTCCACTGACAGGTGAAAGGATAAACAAAATGTGGTAAATACATACAATGGAATATTATTCAGCTTTAGAAAGGAAGGAATGACTTTGCTGGTGGTCCAGTGGTTAAGACTCTGCGCTTCCACTGCTGGGGGGCATGGGTTCAAGCCTTGGTTGGGAACTGAGATTCCACATGCCTTGTGACTTTGCCCCCCCAAAAAAAGAAAGAAAAATTCTGACACATGATCCAACGTGGATGAGTCTTGGACATTATGTTAAGTGAAATGTGCTGGTCACAAAAGAGTGAACACTGTATGATTCCATTTACATGAGGTACCTAGAACACCCAAATTTATAGAAACAGAAAAGAGAATGGTGATTGTGGGGGGAGGAGGGGAGGAGTGTGGAGAGTCAGCGTTTACTGGGTATAGGGTTTTAGCTGGAGAACATGGGAAAGTTCTGGAGATGGATGGTGGTGATGGTTGTATAACCACGTGAATGTATTCAACAACAGTAAACAGTACACTTAAAATGGTTAAAAACATTAATTTTGTTATACATATTACTATATTTTACTACAGTAAAAAACTGCACCCCCTCCAACATTATACAAAAATGAAAAAAAAGAAATTTCTTTTTGGGGGCCATGCCACATAACTTGTGGGATCTTAGTTCCCTAACCAGGGATCGAATTCGTGCCCTCTACAGTGGAAGCGTGAAGCCCTAACCACTGGATAACCAGGGAATCTCGCCCCCTCACCACTACCCTGTCCCCCCCACCTCAAAAAAAAAACCCAAAAAACTCCTTAGAGGTGAATCATCATGCTAATAATCTTTTAATGTGCAAGCAAGGGGAAAATTTTCCTAAGAGACAAACTGTCTATACGTTCATTCAAACAATTGTCATTCAATATCGTTTCTCATTTGTTAGTTAAGTGCTCAAGTAACAAGTGAAATTCACATAATATCCATTTATTTGGTGCAGTCAAGATGACATGTGTCTAGTGTGTTCACGCGTACAGTGGTAAGCCATCTCGAGGACTGGAACACTGGTTGTATAAAAACAAGCTAAATCTTAAATGAACTCAGGAGAGAACTTGATATAATTCCAAAGAAGGACTAAAATAGGGTGACAACCACAAATTCAAGCCCTGCTAGGACTCAGAGTAAGGGGTGTTCACCTTGTTTTGAAGTTAGTATGACAGGATTTGTTATATATTTAAGCCCAGATCTGTACACAGAATACACCTAATAATAGAAGGCAGAGGTTGAGGCACTAGAAGAAAGCAGTAGGAAGCCTATAAGCCTGTGAAAGGGGAGTTGTGGAGAAAAAGGAACAGATTAGATCTTAGAGTTTGCACTTGGAAAGAATAATGAAAAAGAAAAGCTTCAGTATAGAGTGACATGGGTCGGCCACTTAATGAGTTTAGCAGTCTGCAGGGAATATTACAGATTGGCAGGAAGTTCCTTAAGGGCGATGCATCATCCAAGGGATGATTTACATTCATCTGTCAAGAAAATGGGCTTCCCGGGTAGCTGAAACCGTAAAGAACCTGCCTGCAATTTGGAAGGCCTAGATTTGATCCCTGGGTTTGGAAGATCTCCTGGAGAAGGAAATGGCAACCCACTCCTGTATGCTTGCCTGGAGAATCCCATGGACAGAGGAAAGTGAAGATGGCACTAAATAGATGAGGAAGAAGAGCTGGCAAGAAGGAAGCTGATGAAGTGGGATACAGAATAAAAGTCAAGGATATAGGAACCTTCCTACACTGTGGATGGGAATCTAAGTTGGTGCAGCCACACTATGGAGAACTGTATGAAGGTTCCTCAGAAAACTGAAAACAGAATTACCATATGATCCAGCAATCCCACTACTGGGTATATATCCAGATAAAATAATTCAAAAACATACACACACCTTTATGTTCAAAGGCAGCACTACTCACAGTAGCCAAGACATGGAAGCAACCTAAATACCCACCAACAGATAAACGAATAAAGGAGATGCGGTACATACACACAATGGAATACTACTCAGCCACGAAAAAGGACAAAACAATGTGGTTTGCAGCAATGTGGGTGCAACTAGAGATTATCCTACTAAGTGAAGTGAGTCAGAAGGAGAAATCACATACCACATGATATCACTTACATGTGGAATCTAAACTATGGCACAAATAAACCTATCCCTCAAACGAAAACATTCACAGACATAGAGAACATATTTATGGTTGCCAAGGAGGTGGGGAAGCTGGGGGAGGGATGGATCAGAAGACTGGGGTTAGCAGATACAAACTATTATATATAGAATGGATGAACAAGGCTCTACTGTACAGCACAGGGACCTTCAATAAAGGATAAAGGTAAAAACAAGCTAAAGATGTATACATATGTAAAACTAGGAAATATCTTGTCTCTTGTATAGCTGCAAAAACACTGCTTGGTATAAATAGGAACATCAACTTTAAAGGAACTAAATGTCACCCTTGCTGAGCATCCTTCATGGACCATCAGGCTAAGTCACGCCTCATTTCACTGCACATCAGGAAAGCTCCATTCCACTTGGCTAATGAAAAGAAATCCTGCTAAAAGGACAGAATTAGAAGCCTACCACTTTTAGGGGTTATGCCTTTCTTATTATGATATTGAAGCAAAATCCAAAAGTACTTCTCCAAAGTAACAGCTGGAATACAAACACGGTTAAACCATCTAACCAACCTTAATGCATTAACCTTTTTAAAATTCCTGATAGATAAGCTAGTGGAGAGTGTTGAGTGAGATATAATTTGCCCTTGGGCTAACCTCCATGATAAAAACTCCTCCCCCAGCTTTCTCCACATCACTTCTATACACTCTTTACTCTCCAAGGAACAGCCGCCTGGTATTTACCTGTTTAATGAACAGAACGGTTGCAAACAGAATTCACCTCCAACCATAGCAGCGGTAGGGTATAAGCCAGCCTACTCACTCTTTTTCTGGACATGTTTTCTAATCTCCATGAACTTTCCACACACAATTCTCCTACCCATAATTCTCCCAGGTAATCTGAGCAGTACTCATTTACCTAATCATTTAATTACCATTTCTAAACCATTTCTTAGACACCACCTAAATCATCTTCCAAATATATCACCAAGGACTCAGAATCAACCAGCCCCCACATGTTCCTTTCCAAACTGTGTGATGATTACTGTGCATTTGTCTGTCACATTTCCCCCTAAAAATGTAAGTTCCTCTGCTGCATTCTTTAATGCTCTCGACCATACATCGGTGGATATTATTACGTAAACTCTTGCTGTGATTTTAATGGTGACTTTTCACTCAATGAGCACATATATCGCATTAAAAATTTTTTCATCACTTTTTCCTCCAATTGAAAAAAAAAACAACACACAGTACCCAGTCCATTTGACATTTAAAGAGCGAGTACTACAAAGACATATCAACTGCATTTTTCATCCAAACTTGGACTTCTCATTTATATTAAATGGTTTAATACATGCATTTTCAATGGGAGAAATTTCATCCCCATTCCCAAGTGGGTAAGAATTTGCTCTTAGAAGATAACAAAGGTTACTCTTTTTATGTAAAAAGCATAGGTCTACATAGAATACATAAACAGATACACAGTATATTTGTGGTATGAATATTTGGAAGAGGAGATGGTGGTTAGGAAAATACTGTCTAGAAAACATTTCCCCTTAAGGGGGTAATAATAAAAAAAAAGGTTGAAAAACATTGTTTTGATGTAAAGATGATGAGAAATTAAATGCTAATACTGTCACCTCCAATCTAGTTATTTAATCCAGTTTTAGATCTTTGAAACTTCTAGACAACATTTCCTCTCAGAAACTTCCTCTCATTCCTAAGGATGTGGTACTATTTCTCCAGGAGATTCCTGGGATGTAGAATCTTCCCCACACCATCCCACCATTGTGCTGTATTATCACCGCCCACTAGACCATCCCCTCAATCCTGTTTACTTCAAGAGAAGGGACACAGGAGACAGTCTACTGAAAGAAAGGGACTGGCTCGCCAGTGACACACAAGTGACCTTAGAACACTGGCCTCCTGGCACTCACATGCTACCGAGACAGACAAGAAACACTCAGGACAAGATCTAGAAGCTATTTTGTTACAGTTCTGCGGAGGAAACAAACAGAGTGGGACGACAGTGATGGAGACGAAATACATTACAGACTACTGTAATGGATTCTACTGCAGAGGACCTTGGAGATCTTCCTCAGCTCAAGTATTTGGGGCCCAAGACCTAAGGTCTTGGTTGGACCTTTGTTGGACCGAAGGCAAAGGTAGAGAATAAAATGCTGGCGATTACTACCCCCACCAAGAGTAGCAGACGTTTGCCTTACTGCGTGCCAGGAGTCTCACGTGACCCTGTGAGATACGGCACATTTATTAGTCCTGCTTTAGAGACGAAGATAACAGGATTAGAGCAGAAACACAGTGGCTAAGACCAGGGACTCTGGCATCACACCTTCTTTGACCTGTCTCNCAGATGTTTGCCTTACTGCGTGCTAGGAGTCTCACGTGACCCTGTGAGATACGGCACATTTATTAGTCCTGCTTTAGAGACGAAGATAACAGGATTAGAGCAGAAACACAGCGGGATGGCCAAGACCAGGGACTCTGGCATCACACCTTCTTTGACTGCTGACTCACTGGCAGTGACTCTGGGCAAGTTACTTCACCGCTCTGTTCCTGTTTCCTCACCTGTAAGATATGGATGATAGTATATCTGACTCATGCAATCATCAGAATGGTGGATGTGAGAGAGTCAGCTGTGTGACGGAGAGGAGAAGATTCCAAGCCTGAGGGACAGAATTTGGGGAGCAGACTGTGGAGGCAGTGAAGGGAGACCGATCACGGGGACGGTGGTGTGGGGAAGAGAGAGGAATGGGTATTGGGCAGTCAGGCCAATGGAAGCCTTGGAAACCATGGTGAGGAGCTATCTTTGAGCAGTGAAAAGTCCTGGCAGAATTCAGGCCAAGCCATTGATGTTTCTCCAGAACTGTGAGAAAAACACCTGTTGTTTGTAAGTCACCTGGACTATGGCATTCTGGTGGTGTTGCTGTTTGGTCACTAACCTGTGTCCGACTCTGTGTGACCCCATGGACTGTAGTCTGCTAGGCTCCTCTGTCCTCGGGACTTTCCAGGCAAGAATACTGGAGCAGGTTGCCATTCCTTTCTCCAGGGAATCTTCCAGACCCAAGGATCAAACCCACACCTCATGCATTGGCAGGCAGATTCTTTACCTCTGAGCCACCCAGGGACACCTCTATGGTACTGTTCAGTTCAGTTCAGTTGTGTCCAACTCTTTGTGACCCCATGGGCTGCAGCACGCTAGGCCTCCCTGTCCATCGCCAACTCCCGGAGTTTACTCAAACTCATGTCCATTGAGTCAGTGACGCCATCCAACCATCTCATCCTCTGTCGTTCCCTTCTCCTCTGCCTTCAATCTTTCCCAGCATCCCAGGGTCTTTTCAAATGGGTCAGTACTGTTGCTGCTGCTGCTGCTGCTAAGTTGCTTCAGTCGTGTCCAACTCTGTGCAACCCCATAGACGGCGGCCCACTAGGGTCCTCCATCCCTGGGATTCTCCAGGCAAGAACACTGGAGTGGGTTGCCATGTCCTTCTCCAATGCAGGAAAGTGAAAAGTGAAAGTGAAGTCGCTCAAGTTGTGCCTGACTCTTAGTGACCCCATGGACTGCAGCCTACCAGGCTCCTCCGTCCATGGGGTTTTCCAGGCAAAAGTACTGGAGTGGGGTGCCATTGCCTTCTCCAGTCAGTACTGTTACAGGAGCCCAAAGAGATAAAGATACAGGGGCTAGAATGGGAGCATTAGTGAAAAAAGATGTTTATGTGGAGGGAGTGGTGATGGGAAGAGGCAGTAAAGCCAAATGTAAGTTTGGACCACCTTTTTTACCCTGGTGATCTGAATTTATACAAATGCTAAAAAAGAGCAAGTAAGGGTCATTCTTGCGCTATTTGGCTCCCTCCTGCTTATGCTGAAATGCTCTCATGACAGGAAGTGAGGAGAAGCACCTAGATCTTGGGGTTCCCTTGCCACCCACACTCTATCTCCAGCTGCAACCCTGGGTGAGCTACCTCATCACATGACTCATCACAGTCTCCATGTATTCTTTCCCAATAATCACTAAAAGCACTACTTTTAAGGTGAGGAGGTAAAATGTATATATTAAAAAAAAAAAAAAATCCAACAAGAGGGAACTTCCCTGGTGGTCCAGTGGTTAAGGATCTGCCTTGTAATGCAGGGCATGTGGGTTTGATCCCTGGTCAGGGAACTAAGATTCCACATGCTGCAGGGCAACTAAGTCTATGCTACAACCACCGAGCCTGTACAACTAGAGAATCTGTGAACTGCAATGAAGGATCCTGCATGATGCAACAAAGATCCTGTGTGCTGCAACTAAGACCAGACACAGCTAAATAAATAAATAAGTATTAAAAGAAATCCAACAAAAAAAAACCACGAGAGAACTGAGATGGTGGAAGGATGCTCTCAGTCCCGTTGAACATTTTGCTGGCCCAGGGTAGGAAGAGCATTTTTGTCATTCAAACCATGTTGATTCAGTATTGCTGGACTTTCTAAAATTAATTAAAAGACTTATTTTTATTTATTTGGCTGCACTGGGTCTTGGTTGCAGTGTGGACTCTTTTTTTTTTTTTTCTTTTCTTTAGTTGCAACACGCAGGATCTAGTTGCTTGACCAGGGATTGAACCCACCCCACTGCCCCACTGCATTGGGAGTGTAGAGTTCCACTGGACCACTAGGGAAGTCTCTGGACTTTTATCTTTTAAAGAAAAGATACAAAGAGAAATGTAGCACATGCGTTTGTTGCAAATCAATCATTCCTTAGGATTGCTGGAGTTCTGGAGTTTACAGACAACTTGAGGACATAGACCCAGGAACAGAGAAAACAACAAATCCTTTTATACCAAAGAGAAATGAGGTCACCGAGTGGATGGAATGCTTTCTGCCTAATGCCCCAACCCTGCCCTTCTATTCTGGTGGGAAGAGGGCTCTGAGTCTGTACTATGAGCCATTCCGTCTCATCCTGCCTCCTGCTGCAAAACCTGGCAGAGTGCAACACCACGAGGGGCCTCTTTTCTACTCCGACGGCGTATGTACTTCAATCGTGTTCAAGGAACTGCAGCTCTGGGATAATGCAGTAAGATGGAGCACAGCCCCTAGGATGTACTCCAAGGCCAGTCCCTGGGAGGACAGGCTCCTCATTGGGCACTGGCTCCTGGGGAAGGGACCTGGCAGAGGGGTGATGGAAAATCAAAATGCCAGGTCAGCTTGGTGAGAGCCTGTCAAGCTCCCCAGAGACTGTGCCTGGATTCCTTTCCTGGCTTCATCATTTACTAGTTGTGTGAACTTGGCAAACTCCTTCCTTTCTCATGACCTCATTTCTGTAACTGTAAAATGGGGTAGCAGTACCAACGTCACAGGGTCCCTGTGAGGATGAAAGGAGTTGGTACATGCCAAGGGCTGGGGAAGGGCTTGCTAGTCTCCTTAGATCCCCTCTGACTCTGCCTTAGCTGAAATACTAACTCAGCTTGATTACATCAATTCCCTCATGACTTTCTGTAATAAAGGCTGTGTTCTCTTACTCTTTTTAAGTAAATGAACTTGGTGGGCACAGTAGAGGGTAAGGGGAGAGTGGTATGCATTAGAAGAGTAGGACTGACCTATATACACCACCATGCGTGAAATCCCTGGAGGAGGGCATGGAACCTACCCCAGTATTCTTGCCTGGAGAATCCCCATGGACAGAGGAGCCTGGCGGGCTACAGTTCACGGGATCCTAAGAATCAGACATGACTGAACGACTAAGCACAGCACAGCACATGTGTGAAATAGACAGATAGCGGGAAGCTACTGTATAGTACTGGCAGCTCAGTGATGCTCTGGGATGACCTAGAGGGGTGGGATGAGGCGGTGGGTAGGAGGGAGGTCCAAGAGAGAGGGTGTGTGTGTATATACACACATATGGCTAATTCACCTTGTTGTACAGCAGAAAAGTAACATAACATTGCAAAGCAATTGTATTCCAATAATAAAATAAAATAAAAATGAGCTCAGATGTTCTTTGCTGCCCCTGATACAATTTCTAGACCACAGGGCCCCACAGTCATGGTCGCTGAGACATCCCTTTCGCACATGGCCATTGTGGAGACCAGAATATGCCACCCCAAATATATACCCACACTGGCATAAGGACTCTTTTAGAGCTGGAGGCATATGAGAATCAAGAGATGCAGAAACATCTTGTAGCTTCCTTTAAGCGATTAAAGGTAGAAACTTTGGAAAAATAGGGACTGTCATAAGCCACTTCTTCTAGGGCGGCTTTATGGCCAGGAAGATGATGGAAAGTTGGTGCCAAAAGGACTTTTCCCAACAAACCTTACTTCATTGTTTTTCCCCATCTATTCACCTTCCCACAACTTGGGAATAAACTCATCCTAGAAACCCAAACTCCTTTTCTTCTGTCTTGTCCTTTCCCTGAACATCTATTGTCCTTTTCTTAAGATGCTACTGAAGCCCGAGTTCTAACCATCCCTTGAAGTCGCTCTTCACTGAGGTTTCTCCCGTGTGATGTGTGCTGCCCACATTAATCAACTGTTCTTCTCTTGTGATTTTGTCTTTTGTCAACCTAACACTACAGGGCCCAAGCGGGAGAATCTAGGAGGGTAGAAGGAATGAGAATTTCCACCCCCTACAAAGAATTTTCCTTCCTTGATGGTTTTCAGCACTGGATTCAGAGCATTTTCTTCAGGCTTGCCTTTTTTTTTTCCCTTTTTGCTGTGGTCTGTTTTTAAGGTCTTTATTGAATTTGTTACAATATTCCTTCCTTTTTTCCCCTTGTTTTGATTTTTTGATCACAAGGCATGTGGGATCCTAACTCTCCAACCAGGGATTGAATCCACATCCCCTGCACTGGAAGGCGAAGTTCCATTGAACTTCCAGAAAAGCCCCTATTCTGTCCATATACACTGTTGTTAGGGAAATTAAACTGGAGAAACTCTTGTTCAGGCTTCGGAGACAAGAAAGCAGGGCAGGCCTCTGACCTTGCTTGTGACCTGCCTGGACACTGCACTGATGATGTGTCTGCTCGCCAGTGTACCAGCTGTTACCAGTAAGCTGAGTGGCATTATAGAAAAGACAGAGAGTGGGTCTTGGAATTCTTGAGTCCCTGGAGGTCTGGCCAACCAGGCTTGGGGTTTAACAAAAATCCTGTGACTCACAAGATAAAACAAACAGCATTGTAAAAAGGTTAAAGTGAAACTAGAGCTGCGTTTTTGCTCACAAACTGATGATAATATCAGTTTGCAGATTAGGATTATAAGCAGGAACCCCCAAAACTGCAATTTAACGTCTAGCCTGTCGGATAGATGCACTGTCCAGGACCTTTTCCCAATTGGGACTTCCCAGCACCGTTTGAATCTGGATGTTAGTCGGCCCAGTTCAGTGATGTATGTGCTGTTACTCTCCTCTAATGCTTCTCTTTCTCTTTTCTTTTAATGATTGTATATCAAAAGTAAGTTAGATAATTCTCTATTAAGTATTTAAATTGTTTAATTTGTGCATAACAAGTGGTTTCTTCTGTTAACAAATCCTTGGAACCTGAGATGAAAATTAAAACTTGTGGCAAAACAACCGTCAAAACGTCAGTATTCCCAGTCACAACTTGCTGGCTTCTACTTCGTATTCTTCAGTTCTAGAAACTGCCATCACTGCTCTCTCCCTGTTTCAAAATTTTATGTGCCTTTAGCCACCGTTTCTTCTTTCACTTCTGGTCTTTTTCTCATAAACAGGTGTCTCTTCTCTTCCAAAGCTCACCTTCGATCTGCAACCTGGGTTCTGCATTCTCCCTTCTCTAGAGGCTCTCAGGTTGTGGACCCCAGACTGACAGCATCAGGAACACATGGGAACTTGCTGGATATGTCAGTGGGCTTCGATATGTCACTGGGTTCCCAGATCTACTGAACCCAAAACTCTAGGCATAGGATGGAGTGGTCTGTATTTTGTTAAAGACTTTTTTTTTTTTTAAACATGGACTACACTTTAAAGTCTTTAGTGAATTTGTTACAACACTGTTTCTGTTTTATGGGTTTTGGGGTTTTTTTTGCCACAAGGTGAGTGGGATCTTAGCTCCCAGCTAGGGACTGAACCTACACCCACTACACTGGAAGGCAAATTCCCAACCTTTGGACTGCCGAGGAAGTCCTGGGGCAATCTGTGTTTTCACAAGACATCTAGAGATTCTGATGCAGGCCAAAATTGGAGAACTACTGATCCAGGAATTTAGTGGTGAAGCAGATATTTCCCTATCCCCCATTGATCCCTCTTTTCTTCTACTTCATCTTTTGCTTAATCCTTAAAGACAAGTCTGAGTCCTACTTTTCCTAAAACTTACATTCAATATTCATTTCATTGATAATTTTCTCTATACAAGGAATAAAATATACTTTGCCGTCATGCTTTCTCTTTAAGTAGCTCCAAGATCTCCTAAATAGGGCTTTCATCTCTTATCACATTTTATTCAAACTATTCTTTCCAAGGTCAGTAACTTATCTTCCAAATCTTGAAAGTTCCATCCTTATTTCCTAAAAGAGTAAGATTCCAGTTCTCCTTCTGACCAACCCTTTCTCGGTCTCTGTTGCCATTTCTCTCTCTTCTATCTCACAGATATCCCAGAAAGTTTTCTCTTCTGAACTGATCTCACCTTGGTGGATTCAATGATCATCTCTAGATGATGATCAAATTCATCCAAATTCCTCTTTCTACCCAAACCTCTCCTTTTAGCTGAAGTTCCAGAAAATATGCACGCTTCTAGATGTTACCAACTTGCATGGGCTCTGGCATCTCAAATTTAACACCTCCAGAATGCAATGGCAACCCACTCCAGTGTTCTTGCCTGGAGAATCCCAGGAACAGAGGAGCCTGGTGGGCTGCCGTCTATGGGGTCACACAGAGTAGGACACGACTGAAGTGACTTAGCAGCTTAGCATGTCAATGTTATCCTTTTAATCCAATCAAATTCTCACTTCAATTTCCAAGTTTTTATTAATCACATCATCATTCTCCAAACATAGTAGTGTGTGTGTTAGTCGCTCAGTCATGTCTGACTCTATGCCACTCCATGGACTGTAGCCTGCCAGGCTTGTCTGTCCATGGAATTCTCCAGGCAAGAATACTGGAGTGGGTTGCTATTCCCTTCTCCAGGGGATCTTCCCAACCCAGGGATGGAACCCAGGTCTATTTATTAAGAAAATGAAAAAAGAATTTCTAAAAAGTTCCCTGGTGGCTCAGAGGGTAAAACGTCTGCCTGCAATGTAGGAGACCTGGGTTTGATCTCTGGGTCAGGAAGATTCCCTGGAGAAGGAAATGGCAACCCACTCCAGTATTCTTGCCTGAAGAAACCCATGGACAGAGAAGCCTGGTAGACTAGAGTTCATGGGATCATACACAAGTGAGTGACTTCACTTCTGCATTTTCAGAAGCATTATTATTTTGGGATATATTTCAAGCATAGTATGTCCTCAAATAATGTTTCAGAAAATGCAGGATTTTTTTAGAAATTCATTTTTAAAAAAGATGTTTCTGTGGACAGATAAGTTTAGGGACTGGGACAAGGCCATCTTCTTTAAGGAGAGTCACATTGTATATTAGACAATTAGAGGTTTTTGAAAAATGTATAAATACAGAAGAAAACACTACAGAGAGTTGCAACTTGATTTGGGCAAGATCGTAATTTCTTTGGTGATGTTAAGTAACGTCATGGAGAACATCTACCAATACACATTCAGGAGTGCTATCTTTATTCTGGCTCATCTCTGCCCCTTACATCTGATTATTAGTCCAGGCTGGTTGATCTTTCCTTGCAGAGATCTCATTCCCTGTCCTATGGTCACCTCTCCATACAAAGTCCCTGCAACTTCTTGCCCAGTCATTCCAACGCTTTCATCTCACTTTCATCTTCTTGAACTTTTCTTTAATTGCTTTTTAACATGAACATTTTTAAAGTCTTTATTGAATTTATTTCAATATTGCTTCTGTTTTATGTTTTGGTTTTTGACTGAGAGGCATATGGGATCTTAGTTCCCCAACCAAAGACTGAACTTGTATCTCCTGCACTGGAAGATGAAAGGAGGTTCCAGGGATCACCCTGGACATTCCCTGAATCACTAAGGGAAGTTCCCAATCCTCTTGAACATTCCAAGCAGCCTAATTTTTTGAGGTCAGATTACTTGGCTTCAAGTAAAGCTTAGGTCATTTCGCTCCTTGGTTCAATATCTTCTCTAAAGAACGATCGTCATCATAAAGAAAGTAACATTTAAGGTCATCTCTAATGGCACCCCACTCCAGTACTCTTGCCTGGAAAATCCCATGGATGGAGGAGCCTGGTAGGCTGCAGNTGGGATCTTAGTTCCCCAACCAAAGACTGAACTTGTATCTCCTGCACTGGAAGATGAAAGGAGGTTCCAGGGATCACCCTGGACATTCCCTGAATCACTAAGGGAAGTTCCCAATCCTCTTGAACATTCCAAGCAGCCTAATTTTTTGAGGTCAGATTACTTGGCTTCAAGTAAAGCTTAGGTCATTTCACTCCTTGGTTCAATATCTTCTCTAAAGAACGATCGTCATCATAAAGAAAGTAACATTTAAGGTCATCTCTAATGGCACCCCACTCCAGTACTCTTGCCTGGAAAATCCCATGGATGGAGGAGCCTGGTAGGCTGCAGTCCATGGGGTCGCGAAGAGTCGGACACGACTGAGAGACTTCACTTTGACTTTTCACTTTCATGCATTGGAGAAGGAAATGGCAACCCACTCCAGTATTCTTGCCTAGAGAATCCCAGGGATGGGGGAGCCTGGTGGGCTGCTGTCTATGGGGTCACACAGAGTCGGACACGACTGAAGCGACTTAGCAGCTAACCCAGGATAATGTCTGTTTGCCATCCCTTTCTCTCCCTCCATCCTTCAGTTCCCTGTATTTCATCTCATATGGACACTGACCTTCAACTTTCCTCACATCCATGTTCTGGACCACAATCTTCTCCTGCTGTTTCATGAGAAGTTCTCCCAAAACATCGTGGCTTCTCAAATATGACTTCTCTCCAGTTCAGCAACACCACCACCAATTCCAGGAAGGCTCCTGGTGCCCCAGTTCACTTGTCACCACTCCTAAAATCCCACAGTGCTGCGCTCATCTCATTTCCTGTATCTAGTCTACGGTCTTCAGAATAAGACATGGTGAGGACAGCTCAACCCTTTCTCATGCATATTCATCTCCCCAGTGTATTAATCAGAGAGCTCTAGAAATAACTGAATAAGGATCAAATCACATTGATCTGTACACAGAAAAGGAAAGGAACGCTCTTAAATTCGAAACCAATGACACTGGAAACTCTTTTACCAAAAGAACATGGGTGATGGAAAAGAAAACTCTCTATGTTCTTCCCTCAAGTGCAAGCCTCTTTTAAATACTAAGTGCTGCAATTTTGTTAAATTGAGGCTCTGTGGCTAGCTGTAAATGCCCTCGTTCAAGATAAACTATCAGACACAGCAATTTGCACCAGTTCTCAGAGTGCCAGCTGCTAGACGATGTCCTCTCCTGTCCCTGAGGGGGATCAGATGGGGTCAGTTTCCCAGTGAAACTTGATATGGAACTGAGAAAAAGAGACTAACATTAAAGGACTTGTTGTTTAGTCACTAAGTCATGTCTGACTCTCTGCAACCCCATGGACTACAGCCCACCAGGCTCCTGTGTCTGTGGGATTGCCCAGGGAAGAATACTCAAGTGGGTTACCATTCCCTTCTCCAGAGGATCTTCCTGGCCCAGGGATCAAACCTGCATCTCCTGTATTGGCAGGTGGATTTGTTTTTTTTTTTTAAACCACTGAGTCACCTGGGAAGCCCTTATCCTCATTACACAAGACGTTTCTATTAAGGAGAAACCAGGGTCAACTCAATGTTATATAACCAACAAACTACAGGTACTAGGGTAAAAACAAAACCCCAAACTCTAAATGACTAGTTCAACAATGGTTTTGAATCTTTCCAAAATATAAAGGTCAAACTAGGGAAACTTAGTCAAAGGGTTAGACAAAAGTCCAAAAAAAGCCTGTTCCTTTTGGTCTGTTTCTCACCACATCATTGTTTACACTTGTTCTCTCAATTTACGATTCCAACTGTAGTGAGTTTTCACCAAACTTCAGCCAGTTTATTTGTCACTTTAATCCTCTAAATATACATTTACTTACATATTTACATGTTACTTAATCCTCTAAATATATGTATATTTACAAATATATGTTATATAAGATGGACAAATGATATATATTTTATATGTATGTATGTATATCTATCTGTATATGAATTGATGGAATAAAAGAACAGGAAACTAACATTTACTGAATTCTCACAACTGTTGTCAAGTAGTTATTATTGTACAGAGTCCAGAAATCCACAGCAGCACAGCAGGGTGGGTTAAATACATTAACCCTGAGAATAATCAGGTAGATTTAAGTTCTGCTTAGTTACTAGCTGTATGATTTTGAGCAAGTTACGTAACGGTCTCCCTTGAGAAAATAAGAATACCAATTGTACCAATTTCCTGGAGTTACAGCAAGGATTAAATAAGGTAATATCTTTAAAGGACTTAGAACAATAGTCGACGCTTGTTAAGATCTTTATATAAATATTTGTTGCACAGAAAACACAACTGACGCAGGAACTTGGTTGAGAACTCACAGCTGAGTAAGCGGGCAAGTCTGAATTTTAACCCAGGTCTTTCTGACTCTTCACGCCACTGTAATCTGGAGAAAGTACGGCGTATAAATTAACCGAGGGAAAAACACAAGACTCTAGTCACCATCCTCCGTGCAGTGGCCTGTTATGAGTTGAACTATATCTCTGAAGATTCATGGTGCAGCCCTTACCTCAGAACATGACCCGATTTGGAGGCAGAGTCTTTACAAAGGGAATCCAGTTAAAATGAGGTCATTATTGTGGGCACTGATTCAATACGACTGGTGTCCTTATNATGAGTTGAACTATATCTCTGAAGATTCATGGTGCAGCCCTTACCTCAGAACATGACCCGATTTGGAGGCAGAGTCTTTACAAAGGGAATCCAGTTAAAATGAGGTCATTATTGTGGGCACTGATTCAATACGACTGGTGTCCTTATAAAAAGGGGGAAATTTAAACACACAGACCCACAAAGAGAGAAGACAATGTGTAGAGAAACAGAAAGAAGACTCATCTATCTACAAGGAAAAGAGAGAGGTCTAGGACAGACCCCTTCCTCCCAGTCATCTGCAGGAAGCGCCCCAGCTTCTCCCCCTGGTTTGGCCACCCTAGACATCTCTGCTTATAAGGACACCAGTCATACTGAAACAGGACTTAGGGCCTAGGTTTAACTTATTTTTCTAAAGGCCCCATCTCCAAACACTGTCACATTCAGACATATATTGACGTTAGGGCATCTACATAGGAATTTGGGTGTAGGGGGAGTACCACTCAATCTAGAACGCAGGCTGTGGGTGCCCAAAGACTTGAAGAGAGAAACGTGAGTCATTGCCCACCACTGTCCATTTTACTGAAATACTTGTGGGCAAATGTTAACTACTTTAACCGCCAAGTATCTAAAATATTCCTCTTAAATCACATTTTGAAGTAAAGGTAAAATTTTTTTTTTTGTAAAGGTAAATTTTACATGGTGTTTTACTTCTTATTAAAGTTTTAAAACATTTAATTGAAGTATCGTCATTTACAATGCTCTGTTAATTTCCACTGTACAGCAAAGTGACTCAGATACACACACACACACACACACACACACCTATTCTTTTTTAACATTTTCTTTTCCATTATGATTTATCACAGGATATTGAATATGGTTCCTTGTGTTATACAGTAGGACCTTGTAGTTTATCCATCCTGTATCTAATAGCTTACATCTGCTAATCCCAAACTCCCACTCCATTCTTTCCCAACCACCAGTTTGTTCTCTATGTCTCTGAGCCTGTTTCTGTTTTACAGATAGGTTCATATTTTAGATTTGTATTATAATTTAGATTCCACATATAAGTGAGATATTACAAGTGAGTATTTGTCTCTTTCTGACTTATCTTACGTAGTATGATAATCTCTATTGGCATCCATGTTGCTGCAAATGGCATTTAAATTTTATTTTTTTACTGACGTATAGTTGATTTACAATGTTGTATTAGTTTCAGATGTATAGCAAAGTGATTCAATTATATGTATATCTCCCTGAAGTTGCATGAACTGAATATACTTAAGCTTTTTAATATTCTTCAGTATTGCCACCTTCATCCCAGGCTCAAGAAAACTGAGTCTCATATTACCTCACTGAGCTAAAAGGAGGAGCTACATTCAAACCAGGAGTGTCTGCCACCAAGGGCAGGCCCTTCTGCTCCCTCACAATGGCTCTGTCCAATCATCTCACTCAGAGGACTAGTTTTCCAATCATGGAATGTTCTAGAAGGAATTAGGAGGAGCCTAGCTTGAAAGTACTTAGAAAATAAAGTCACAATTGCTAGGAGTCAGCAAATGCTGATGAACAACAAGCCTCATTAAGCAAGTCATATTCTTTTTTTGAATGGTTACTCAACTGGTAGGTCAAGAAACAAGGTAAACATAGCTGTCTGGATAATGAATTAGCTGCTTGACTGTTCTCTGCTTTCACATTCTCCCAATTCCACAGGCTTTCCACAAAACAGCCAGTGCTTCACTTTGCTCTTCTGTTTTCCTCTCTCCTCTTCTCCTCCCTCCCTTTCTCTCTCCCTCCCTTCCTCACATCCTTCCTTCCAATGTACAATTTAAATCAAATTATGTCTGCTTCTTGCCCAACACCTCCCACTGGGCCCTCAATACTCACAGCAAAGTCCAAACTCTTCCCCATGGTCTGTGAGTCCCCATGTGACCTGTGACCTGCCTTCCCTTCTCTGAGCTCAGATGCGCTGATTTCCAGCTGAACCCTGGAGGTAATTCTGAACTAGTGCCTGTCATCCCCTCTGCCCAGAACTCTACCCTCCAGACAGCTGCATGTGCACACTCTAACCCCATCCGGGTCCCTGTTCAAGTGCCACCCACTCAGAGAAGCCATTTTTGATCATTCCCCAAACTCTGCGTCCTCCTGCTTTTTAAAATTTGATTTTCAGCATGTCACAGCATATACTTATATGTTTGGGTGTGGCCTGCTTGCCTCAACTAAACCATAATCCCCTGGAGGGCACGGGCTTTGTTTAGTTTATGGCTATTCCTAGTGACTGGGACAATCCTTGGCATACACAAAGCTGAATGAATGAATGAAGAATGAGTCTGCGTTTCAGTGAAGGGTCAGATGAGACCTCTTACCCTTGTAGAGAAGCTGACAGAAGCCGAATGGCTGAATAATCAAGCCGACTTGTGACTGCAAAGCAAGAGAAGCTCGGGACTTTCCTGGGAGTCCAGTCGTTAGGACTCCACGTTCCCACTGCAGTGCGCACGGGTTCAATCCCTGGTCAGGGAATTACGATTCCACACGCTGCATAGCATGACCCAAACAAAAAAGATCCCACGAAACAAGACAGCCTCAAGAATCCTAATTCATGATGTGATCATCTGGAGAGAGATATGGAGCATGATTTTGAAGGTGGTTATGAGAGGCTGAGGACTTATGCCCCCAGAGGAAAGCAGTATGGAATAACTGGAGTTGGGAGGCTGGGGGTGGTGGGGGAGGCGTCAGATTATACCTTGAAGGGGGTCAGAATGTGCTGCTCCAAAATAAGCCTCTTTGCCAGAAGGATTACTTTGAGATGAAGGCAATTCAGCATCAGTAGAAGCAGTAAGGTTTGGTTTTCTGCTCTCCCCTTATCTGCCCAAGTTCGAGGTGTACTTTTTCCTCATGAAGGTGTCTTCCTCTCCCAAACGAGGAACAGGAGGGAAACTCATTCCCAGAGGTGGGCACTTGGCCCCAAGCTGAGTCTACACAAACAAACCTGACTAAAATAGCCCTTATCTTCCACTGGTGTTCCCTATATATTTCCGAGTCACTCTCTATTTTGTTTGGAGCCAGAACTTCCTTTCCTTTGTTGAAAATGGTACACAAGCCCTTGGGTCTAAACAGTTCTTCGAGTTTCACTTTTCTGTGAACTCTCATGCGCGTGACATTAATAAAACTGGATGCCTTTTCTCCTGTTAGTCTGTCTGATGCTAGTTTAATTTGCAGGTCTCCAGAGGAAGACTCTAAGAGGGTACAGGAAAAGCTTTTCCTCCCCAACAACCTTCACTCCATCACCATTCCTCACGCCTTCTGAGTCCATTTGATTTAGTGCTTGACTAGATCACAACGAAAGTATTTAATTCAATGTGTGCTCTACTTTGGAAGAGCTGTATTTATAGCACGTTCAGATAGGAACAATCAGCAGAAGGGCACAAAAACATACCGTATGAGGACTTAGGGATCTTTAGCCCAGAAGATAATAGGTCTTAAGAAGAAGGTGATCATATACTTCACAGGCCCATGGAGGAAAGAACTGGCACCAAAGAGTTAATGTTAAAGCAAGAGAGACTGCACTGTACATAAACCAGGGCTTTCCAACAGAGCTGTTGGCATTGGACACCAGCTCCTGGGCTAAGAGGAGAAGACACAGCCTTTTGGAAAGAGGTAGGGCAGGACAGCAGATGGATAACTGGCCTGGATCACTACTGAGGGTGGACAGTGTAAACACAAGCAGCACACAGGTGGTCTGGAAAGGCGAGGTCTCAACTAACCCCCATTCCCACCACCAATCTGGCATCAGGTGCCTCATCACTAAAGCAAGGTGGATATTTTTTGTAAACTACTAACACTTACTTTATTTTTTAAAATATAAGTATTTATTTTGGGGGGCATTTGTAGTTTATTATTTTTTTTTATTTTTACATATACATGTATCTATTCTTTTTCCATTTAGGTTTTGACAGAATATTGAGCAGAATTCCCTGGACGATATATGGTAGGTCCTTGTTGGTTATCTATTTTCTTTAAAAACTTTTTTTTTGTATTGAGGTATAGTTGCTTAACGATGTGGTGATAGTTTCAGGTGAAGCGTGAAGGGACTCAGCCATACATATACATGTATCCATTCTTTCTCAAACAGTTATCTATTTTAAATATTGCAGTGTATACATGTCAATCCCAAACTCCCAATATATTCCTCCCTCTCTTCCTCCATAACCTTAAATTTATTCTCTAAGTCTGTGAGCCTATTTCTGTTTTGTAAATAAGTTCATTTACATTATGTTTAAAATTAGATTTCACAAATGAGCGATATCATATGATATTTGCCTTTCTCTGTCTGACTTACTTCACTTAATACTCTCTAAGTCCATCCATGTTGCTGCATATGGCATTATTTGACTCTATTTTATGGCTGAGTGATATTCCACTGTATATATGCACCACATCTTCTTTATCTGTTCATCTATTGATGGACATTTAGATTGCTTCTATGTCTTGGCTAGTTTGGGGTGCATGTATCCTTTCAAATCATGTTTTCATCCAGATACATGCCTTGGAGTGGGATTGCTGGATCATATGGAAGCTCTATTTCAGTGGCTAGCAAACTCAGTTCCTCAACAGCTCATACAACTCAACAAGAAAGCAATAAACAACCCAACTGGAAAATAGGCAGAAGACCTAGAGATAGCTCCAAAGAAGAAATACAGATGCCCAACAGACACATGAAAAGATGCTCTATCCTGCTAATTATTAGAGAAATGCAAACCCAAACCACAATAAGGTACTACCTACACTGGTCAGAATGTTCATCATTAAAAAGTCTACAAATAACAAATGTTGGAGAGAGTGTGGATAAAGAGAAACCTTCCTACGGGTGGGAATGTAAGTTGGTGCAGTCATTATGAAAAACAGTTTGGAGGCTTCTCAGAAAACTAAAGATATCGTTACTATATGATCCAGCAGTCCCACTTCTGGGAATATAACCAGACAAAATAATTTAAAAAGATACATGCATCCCTATGTTCACAGCAGCACTGTTTACAATAGCCAAGACATGGAAGCAACCTAAATGTCCATCAACAGATGAAAAAACAAAGAAGATGTGGTTAACAGATACAATGGAATACTACTCAGCCATAAAAAGAACTAATGCCATTTGCAGCAACATGATGCAACTAGTGATTATTATACTAAGTGCAGTAAATAAGAGAAAGACAAATATCATATGATATCATTTACATGTGGAACCTAAACTATGACACAATGAAGTTATCTATGAAACAGAAGCAGGCTTACGGACACAGAAAACAGACTTGTGGTTGCCAAGGGGGAGGGGATTGAGGCAGAAATGAGTGGGAAGTTGGAGTTCGCAGATGTAAGCTCTTATACATAGAAAGGATAAAGAAAAAGGTCCCACAGGTCCAACAAGCACCAGGGACTATATTCAATATCCTGTGATAAACCATAATGGAAAAGAATATATTAAAAAAGAATATGCATGTATATACATATATATACACATATAAAACAGAATCACTTTGCTGTACAGCAGAAATTAACACAACATTGTAAAACAATTATACTTCAAGAAAAAATAAAAAATGATGACAGTATTGCAAAACAGAGTCTGCACCTCCATGCCAATGCTCAGAGGAGAGCCACTCGGTGGATGTTGTATTGTGACAAACATGAGAAATTAACCTTTACCGTGTTAGACCAATGAGATCTCTATGCTAATTTGTTAGAGCAGGTAGCATTACTTGTCCCCCTGGAAATGTCTATGAAAATTTTAGTTTTACACAACACTATTTAAATATCATATCATATATAAACTAATACAAAAACAAGTATTCCTCTTTCCAAACCCTTGTTCAGATTTCATAAATCAACCTTCTATAAGGTTTACACATGTCTCACGATTATCAGTGGAAACAGACTCTTTTTACTCCTTTCCAGAGGAAATATCCATCCAAGTGTTTGGAAACAGTACTTTTTGGAATCTTTAGGTTCACCATAGTCCATATTTATCATTGTGAGGTCATATTCCCAGAAATAAATATTAAATTTCTATTTAAAATTTTAAGTCCAATTTATCAGGTGACTTATATAAACACCCCCCAATAAGACTGATTCAGGCCAATGCACCTTCAGCAAACAATGTCTTGTTACTTAAAATACAGTAATTAAGGATGTGCTTGTGTTTCTCTGGTGGCTCAGTGGCGAAGAATTTACCTGCTAATGCAGAAGACATAGGCTCAATCCCTGGTTTGGGAAGATCCCATATGCTGCAGAGCAGCTAAGCCCATGCACCACAGCTACTGAGGTCTGTACACCTAGAGTCCATGCTCTGCAACAAGAGAAGCCATGGCAATGAGAAGCCTGAGCACTGCAATCAGAGAAAAAGCCTGAGCAGCAATGAAGATTCAGCACAGCCAAAACATAAATAAATAAATAAAAAATTTAAAAAGTACTCCCTGTACCAAAAGTGTTAGTGAGGGTTCAAATATAAGGTGACACTCTCTTTTCTGAGGGATTTTTGGAGAAAAAGCTTCATTTTATATCCAAGGTATATGGGTCAATCTTTGGCAAATTTATATTTCTGAACATTTATTTTTGCAATTTTTCTAAGTGCATATGGAAAAAATAAACACAATTTATTCTTGTTTGGTTGTATAAGCTCATTTGGTTCTTGGTCTCTACATGGAGTGGGAACCTAGTAACATCTTGTATGTATAAGAATCTCTGATGATTTTGTCAGGTGCCTTTATGTTGAGAAAATACCAAGTATGCTCTGCAAGCAACAGTACTTCTGATTATAAAACCATACATGTTAGAGAGAATTAATTCACACATGTATATGGTCTAAGTAGCCCTTTCAAGGGCCAACTATTATCCACAAATCTCAGTCTAATTTTTCGTTACTGGTAGAGGGCAGGCAATGATTAACAGAAATGAAACAGCACTGTTCTGGCTGGCTGATTAGGTTTTATTTATTAGCTAGACTCTGCTTTGTTCACTATGAATAAATTATTGCTGAAGGTTCACATTTATACTTTCCTACTAAAATTGCTGGCTTAGCAAAGTATGCTTGAAATAGTTTCCAAGATCTTGTTCAAATGTGAAATTAAGCTGACATTTCTCAACCTATCTACCAAAGAAGGGAAAACTTAATTAGTAGACTAACTATTAATGAACAGACAATGTAAATTAATTCACTATGTATATTCTACTCTTCTTTTACTAAAACTGGCTTAAGAATTTTCAAGGTAGTCCCTAACTCTTATTCTTTGGAACATTCTTCATAGAAGGTATAATATTCATTTTCATTCTGAAATACTCTGTTAACCTTATTGAGTTACTAAAAATGATCTAAGAACACTCTAGATTTTTATGATGCTTAAAAGGTTATTCTATAGTCAAGGCTTATAGGTTGATGGCTAATATTCTGGGCTCACTGATGCTATGGTTCTCTGAATAGGATCAGAATTTGTGGGGCTCTATGTAGATCTCAGTGCTTTTGAGGTGTGTCTGCAGCACATACACAGATATGTACACAGAAAAACAGCATTTCAGGAGAGATAAATCTATTGCCAATTTTTGGTGAAAATAGTCAAAGATTTATTAGGTCATTATTTCATAGCTTTATATCTGTCAAAGACTGAGACAAAGGGTATAATTGGGTAGGGATTTAGGAAATTCATGAAATAGCAAGGCCCCTATCCTCATAGAAATGACCCTTCATGCAGATGCTCTAGTGTCACACTGGGGAGATTTTCATGGCTTTTAAATAAAATTGTTAGGGGAGATACTCGGAGAAGGCAATGGCATCCCACTCCAGAACTCCTGCCTGGAAACTCCCATGGACGGAGGAGCCTGGTAGGCTGCAGTCCATGGGGTCGCGAAGAGTCGGACACGACTGAGCGACTTCACTTTCACTTTTCACTTTCATGCACTGGAGAAGGAAATGGCAACCCACTCCAGTGTTCTTGCCTGGAGAATCCCAGGGATGACGGAGCCCAATGAATGGGCTGCCGTCTGTGGGGTCGCACAGAGTCGGACACGACTGAAGCGACTTAGCAGCAGCAGCAGCAGCAGCAGGGGAAATATTGACTGAAACCACCCATTCTGACTAGGGGCAACAATAACCATTTGCATGAGTTATTTTATGACAAGAGCTCCTGATAAGGAATATGGAACTAACAAGCCACCATCAACTAGATGAATCTGGAAAAAACAAAAGCAGACTCCAGTCCATCTGTCCTACCAACCTCCCAGAATCCTCCTCACTGGACTCTATCTTGGTTGAGCCAGGCATGTGCCATCCGGAAGGGCCCTGAGTCAGAATAACTAGCCAGAGACAACTCAGAAACTAATCCCACCACCACAAGAACTGAGACTGGGAGCCACATGGCAGAGCAGTTCCCCTGGGTTTCCTGACCCTCCTGTTCTCCACCTGGGCAGCCCTTTCCAAAAGGTCTCTTGCTTTGTCAGCATATGTGCCTCCTTGAACAATTCATTTCAGACTGTCAGACAGGAGCCAACTCTCAGGCCCTGCAAGGGGCCCCCCTTCCTGCAACAAAATGTTGTCTTGGGTTATCTGTTGCCTGTTTGGCTCTATGCCATTCCCCATACTCTCCCATACATCACAGGGCATGGATGCCTGGGAATTACGTTTATAGAACTTCTGCCAGCAAGGAACCCAGCTGGATTTCCCCAAAGAAAGGCACTTGTGTGAGACCCAGAAAGCAGAAGAGAAGCCGTAATATTGCTCTACCATCAGCCATCAAGAGGTTTTCCAGTAAAACAGGGCAGCAGCTCTCAAAGTATGGTTCAAGAAACGCTAAAAGTTGCTGAGATCTTCTTGGGGGTCCACATGTTGAAAATATTTTTATAACCACAACGAGCAACTTCTTAATTCCCCTAAAGCTACTAGAAAACCTGAGAACTGGTAGTTTCTTTAGTTCCTTTATATTTTGTAAATTTCTAATTCCCTGTACTAGGTTCCTCCCTCTATGAAATATTTAAAGTGGTTTTTGTTTTCTTGACCAAACCATAATAGGATTGAACTGATGATGTTCAATATATGACACAATGGATTTATTTTTAATAAGTCTTTAAAAATGATATCAAGTAGGAAATCTTTTCCCCATCTCCAGCTCTACTCCCACTATGAATTAGAAGAATCTCTTCTCAAAACATTTCCTATTAAAACTGATGGTCAAAGCGCTGTTTGTTCTGTTTTAAAATGGCTATTCTATATTCAACATGCTACGTGCCTTTCAGAGAAAGCTCAAAATTAACTGAAAAGCTTTACAGGCAGTCAACTCTACCAGAGTTCTTGTTGAAATGGGCATGAATATTGTAACACATTTCGTTCTAACCCAATACTTACATTCTGAGTTGTTCTATGCTACTTAAAAAAAACCTCCATCTGATTAAAGACGATAGTTTTGATTGTGGAGGAAAAAACCTAAGGCTAGAAAGTGCCAAATTCACCATAACATATTTATTCTTCCCAGGGGGTATTTATATAAGTCTAAAAGTTCATCCCCAAATATCACTCAGATCATCATCTGATTACACGTGTCATTTGCACAAGGAAGGGGTTTTCTTGACTTATCAATACCAGTCAGCCTCAGCATATACTGATTCTTAGACATTCTTACCACTCTTGACTCATTTTCTGATAAACCAACCCAATTCAAGCAAAGCTGTTGAGCTGTGAAAACAACAGCTATTTGGGGGAGGGAGGAGTTGGTCTTGATAACCACAACAACACTATCAAGAGGAATCTGCACAGTGTGGACCTTGATGCCTCATTCATCACATGGTTTCCACCAAAACTGAATTACAAGAAATGCTGGGTAACTTTACAAAATAGAAACTAGTTACTGGGGTCTCTTATCCAGTTATTACAGGGAGGGAACACAGCCCCAAACTGGATTAAAGATTTACTGAGCATGGCCTTGCCCACCAGAGCAAGGCCCAGTTTTCCCCACAGCCAGTCCCTCCTATCAGGAAGCTTGCACAAGCCTATCAGAGGGCAGACAAAATGAAAACCACAACCACAGAAAACCAATCAAAATGATCACATGGATCACAGCTTTGTGTAACTTAATGAAACTATGAGCCATGACATGTAGGGCCACCCAAGACGGACGGGTCATGGTGGAGAATTCCAATAAAACATGGTCCACTGGAGAAGAGAATGCAAATCACATCTGGTCCCATCCCTTCATGGCAAATAGATGGGAAAAAAATGGAAAATGTGACNAATGAAACTATGAGCCATGACATGTAGGGCCACCCAAGACGGACGGGTCATGGTGGAGAATTCCAATAAAACATGGTCCACTGGAGAAGAGAATGCAAATCACATCTGGTCCCATCCCTTCATGGCAAATAGATGGGAAAAAAATGGAAAATGTGACAGACTATTTTCTTGGGCTCCAAAATCACTGCAGATGGTGACTACAGCCATGAAATTAAAAGACACTTGCTCCTTGGAAGAAAAGCTATGACAAACCTAGACAGCATATTAAAAAGCAGAAACATCACTTTGTCAACAAAGGTCTGTATCGTCAAAGCTATGGTTTTTCCAGTAGTCATGTATGGATGTGAGAGTTGGATCATAAAGAAGGCTGAGTGCTGAAGAATGGATGCTTTTGAACTGTGGTGCTGGGGAAGACTCTTGAGAGTCCCTTGGATATCAAGGAGATCAAACTAGTCAATCCTAAAGGATATCAACCCTGAATACTCATTGGAAGGACTGATGCTGAAGCTCTAATAATTTAGCCACCTGATGCAAAGAACTGACTCATTGGAAAAGACCGTGACGCTGGGAAAGATTGAGGGCAGGAGGAGAAGGGGGCAACGGAGGATGAGCTCATTGGATGGCATCATCAACTCAATGGACATGAGTTTTAGCAAACTCTGGGAGATAGTTAAAGACAGGGAAGCCTGGCATGCTGCAGTTCATGGGGTTATAAAGGGTCGGACACAACTGAATGACTGAACAAAAACATCCAGTTATATTAAACTATTTTCTGTTCTTACAACAAATATTCCTCTCTTCTGTCTTTGGGAGCATGATGACTCCTTTGCATAAAATATATTATCTAGATCATCTCTCTATCTTCAGCATTGCACACTACCTACTAACAAATAGGTTCTCAAATAAATACACAAATACATATATGTGTATGTATACATACAGATTTTAATAAATAGTATTACCTAAAATGTTACACTCTAATGAGATTCAAAAACAAACAAACAAACAAGCACAGCATCATGTAGCCTAAAAGGAAGATATGCTTATAGATAGGATTAGGAAGGGGCTGACACAAGTCATCTCTCTTTTGTTTCAGTGGTGTTCAAACATTTATTCTGGTTGGATTGCCTATTGCTTTGAAATATAACACCAAATGAGTTTCTGTTTCCAAATTGTTTTTGAAAACTTATTTTTGTATTTTTATTTTTATCAGTTGTATTGAAGCATAAGTAGTGCACATGTGCAAACACACAGTACAGTTTGGTAACTTAACTTTTGTAATTAATTAACTAATTTAACTTTTGTAACTAATTTTTAAACTTTTGTAACTATATGGAACTACCACAGTCAATCAAAACATGTCTCAGGGTATCAGGAGGGATGAGAAGAAAGGATAACAAAGGAGCAAGAGGAAAGTTTTAGGGGTGACAAATATGATTAATGCCATATTTGAAATTTTAAATCTTATTTCAAATAGAATATGTGTGGTATTTTTGTTCAATCTGTGTCTAGTTTCAGAGTCAAGGGAAAGTCTTAGTGAGCAGCTTGACATTTTGGAAGATTAAAACAAGTTTTCTTTTTTTTTCATAAGGCTTAGAATCACATGACAATTTCTAAAATGAATCTGGAGCGGGGGTGCTTTAGTCATTGTGTCCAACTCTTGCAACCCCATGGACTATAGCCCACCAAGTTTCTCTGTCCATGGGATTTCCCAGCCAAGAATACTGGAGCAGGTTGCCATTTCTTTCTCCAGGGGATCTTCCTGACCCAGGGATCAAATCCAGGTCTCCTGCATTGCAGGTGGTCTCCTTACTGACTGAGCCACAAGGGAAGTCCAAAATGAATCTATTCTTCCTTAAAAAGATAATAATGATCTTGTATCAGATATATGTTCATAGAAAGGACATGAAAAGGGGTTAACAAAAATATCCTTGGAGCTTATCCATTTTATTTCTTGACTTTTATCAGAAGTGTGGACAGTAGTTTTGCCTTGGTTAATTTCCTTGATTTTTTGGCCCTTTCAAGGAGCAGAATATTGCTATTTATATGTCAAGCTTTCAAGCAAAGAGAAAAACATGGTTAGCTCTGTATTTGTCATATTATGGATTATCAGAAGGAAAGCCTGTGTTTAAGTTGATATTTTCACTAACTTCACTGACGTGTTTTCCTGATTTAAATAGAATATATTTGCTCTTAGAAGGAATAACCATAGTAAAAAGCCAAATTAGTTTTTTTAGGTAGTGATGGGAAATTGATAAAAAGGAATTCAGGGCCTACTCTAGGCATCAGGAGAGAAGCAGATTCATTCTCTTTCCACAGACAAATGTAAATGGATGGGGAAGGCAAACAAGATATTGATTGTAAGCTGTTAAAAGCATATAAAGTCTCAGAAAAGGACACATCTGCATATAAATAGAACTATACAAGCATCTGACTAAACCCAGATATAAATTATTAACAGATTATCTACGTCAATCCTCCATTTGGTTAACATGTGAAATATAAATCTATAAATGCTTTTCCTGATAAAGAAGAATTGACTACATATGTACTTATCACACTTCTCCCAGCTCATTTATGGACCAGAATCCCATCTACTCTTTTTGCTCATTTCCTTTTGAAAACATGTCTCAACTCACAGTACAGTCCAAAACACTTCACATTGCCAGTCCCAGTTGAGACACTGAACTCTAATAAGATACTTTCAGAAGGTGACCAGCAATCACTGGACTTCTCCAGTGGCTCAGATGATGAAAAGTCTGCCTGCAGTGAGGGAGACCTGGGTTTAGTCCCTGGGCTGGGAAAATCTGGAGAAGGAAATGGCAACCCGCTCCAGTATTCTTGCCTGGAAAATCCCATGGACAGAGGAGCCTGGTGGGCTATAGTCCATGGGGTTGCAAA
The DNA here is from genome assembly GCA_006410875.1 of Neotragus pygmaeus. NCBI lineage: Eukaryota > Metazoa > Chordata > Mammalia > Artiodactyla > Bovidae > Neotragus > Neotragus pygmaeus. The sequence continues at coordinate 170,807 of SJYV01018906.1, read as the reverse complement.
GAGTTGGACATGAGTGAACATGTCCGGCAATCACTAAAAAAATTCCTTACATGTAAATGTTCTGTGCTACTATGAAGCTCTAAGACATGTTTATATGGATAAGTCTGACTCAATTTTATCATTTTATCTAGTTTTTTTTAAAAAGATTTTTATGGGGACCATTTTTTGAAAGTCTATATTAAATTTGTTACAAGATTGTTTCTGTTTTATGTTTTGGCTTCTTGGCCTTGAGGCATATGGGGTCTTAGTTCCCCAACCAGTGACTGAACTTGTGTTCCCTGCATTGGCAGGTGGATTTTTAAACTAAGGGGCCACCAGGGAAGTGCCAGTCTTGTCATTTTAGAGGAGCTCATATTAATCTTGGCCTACCTAAGAAACAGTTTCTTTTTCCCTATTATTTTGGGTACTATGACCCTTTTTAAAAATCTCGATTTTCTGTCTAACTTGGTAGGTAAATACTTATAAAATGAGTAGAGGATTTTACCAAAATCCAAAGGCAGTAATGTAGCTTTTCTCCCAAGTCTGACAAGAAGGCAAACTTGACAGTTTGGACAGCCATTTCTCTAAAGAATAGCTAACAATGTTAAATTAATTATTGTTTTTGAACCTTTCAGAGGTCATGGCTGAGAATTTTCTGGGGTAGGTAAAATACTCAAGTCTTCTGATTTTAAGAGGTATGAGGAATCCCAAACAGAATTTAAAAAAAAAAAAAAAANGAATTTCTTTTATTACTAGGAACTTTTCCCCTCTAGAGTAAAGTATTTTGATAGAAAATTTAGCATAGGGCAGTTATTGTAGGCAGAATTAAAAATGAATAAAAAAAAAAAAAAAAAAAAAAAACCTAACAAACCAATTTTACAAGAGTAACAAATTTCAATTTCAAATCATGGTAACAGTACAAAATAGGGGTATCTCCCCTGCAACCCACATACAACACCTACACCCCCCCACACACACATCTTAGAAAGTTAAATCCAGCAAAATATCAAAACAGGTTGTTTATCCTAATATGTAAAGTCAGTTTAACGTAGAAAATCTATTAATATAATTAACTACAGTGAGAAATTTAAAGCAAAAATCATATGATGATTACCTTAAAAGATGCAAAAAGGGGCATTGAAAAAATTCAGTATCAGTTCATGATTTTTAACCCAACCAATTAGAACCAGAAGAAAACTTCCTGTTAAAGTCATCTGTAGAAAACCCACATCAAATATTTTTCCTAAGAGTAAATTAAAAGCATTCTCTTTAAAAACTCCAACCCGTATGCCTACTACTACCATGGACAACCAACACTGCAGTGGATGGACTAGTCAGTATAATAAAATGAGAAAAAAAAATCAAAAAGTTACAAGGATCAGGGAGAAAGAAACAATTTTCTTTATTCATGTGGTAAGACTGCTCTATCTATGTCTGACAGAAAACCCAAGAATCTACAGAAAATTTATTAGCAGTTATCAATTGCTTAGAAAGACTGATGAATGTAAAGATTTTTCATAAAAAATCAACTACATTTCTATACATTAGCAAACAAAAACTATAACTTGAGAGAGAGAAGAAGGGAAAAAGTGAGACAAAGGGACTTTAATAGTGACAAAAAAAAAAGATACTTAGGAACAAATACAAAAAGGGTAAGCATAACTTTATGGACAAAATAATAAAACATTCAAGAACTGAATTAACGGAGAGATATTTCATATGCATGGATAAGACGACTCAATATTGTAATAAAGGCATTTTACCCTAAATTAAGCCACACACTTAAATGAAATTCTAAATCTCAGTTAGGTTTGTATTTTTTCCTTTGTTTTTCAGTTGAATTTCATACATGTTATCTAAAATTTATATAGAAAAGACCAAGAATATCCACCTCTGTCCTGAAGAATACAGTGGGTTGACTTGTCCAATATTTAACAGTACAGTAATTAAATAGTATAGCACTGACACAGGAAAAAGAATCCAGAAACAGACCTACTCATATATCGAAAATTGATTTGTGACTGAGCAGGCATTTCAGACCAGCAGAGAGAGATCACACTATTCAACAAACAGCTCTGGAACGAACAGATGCCTTAAATGAAATAAAGTCCCTACCTCATGTTATATACAACAATTAATTTCAGAGAAATACAGCAATTAAATATGCCAAGACAAAAGTTTTTAAATGTTAGAAACAAAGTTAGAAGACTTCTTTAGGAGCTCAGGATAGAGAAGTGATGACAAGGTCACAGGGAGGGCTGGCGGCACAGACCAGCAGGCTACGCCAGTCCAGAGCACACGGCTGCTGGAAGAAAGGGAACCTCTCAGTGGAATCCTAAATCTTTGACAGGAAAATGTCATTTATTTTTCCAAGAAGCCAGAAAGAGACAGGAGATTTCCGTCTAATCAAAGAAAAAAAGAACAATTAGGCAATAGAGAGCCAGAGCCGAATGTTCTATAACCTGCAGGTAGGGTCCCTTACACCTAGCTAGTCAGTGTCCTGGTTATCCCAACTCAACAGATAATCTAAGCAAAGAATGGGTTGGTGGTGGTTTTAGTTGCTAAGTTCCATCTGACCTTTGCAACCCCACAGACGAGCCCACCAGGCTCCTCTGACCATGGGATTTCCCAGGCAGGAATACTGGAGTGGGTTGCCATTTCCTTCTCAAGGAGATATTCCTGACCCATGGATTGAACCCCTGTCTCGACTTCACTGCAGTCAGATTCTTTATTGCTGAGCCACCAGAGAAGCCCTAAGCAGGAATAAACAGGAACAAATATGAAGATATTTTCTGGAAGCTAACACAAGATAAAGCAAGTCAGAAATTCACACATCAGTAAACCAACCCAGGAAGATTCACTATCTTCCTGTGAAACTTGAAAGGACCTTTCAGTTGTGTGCCCCTTCCTACAGGTTATTGGAAAATATGAAAACAAAACAGCATTGAAATCGCTCATCATTGACAACTGTTTAAATCAGAACTTCCTTTACAGCTATATACATAAAGTATTTAGAGTATTGTATATCTGCCCAACCTCTGCTTCCACACTAGACTAAACACTATAGCTGAAATGAGAATTCCGAGAAGAATGTATGTGGTCATTGCCTCAAGTATCTGGGAGCAAAGGAAAACACTTCCCAGAATTAGGACCATACCCCACGGTTTTGGGGACTTCCCTGTTAGTTCAGACCATAGAGAGTCTATCTGCAGTGCAGGAGACCAGGGTTCAATCCTTGGGTCGGGAAGATACGCTGGAGTAGGGCATGGCAACCCACTCCAGTATTCTTGCCTGGGAAATCCCATGGACGGAGGAGTCCCGCGGACAACAGTCCACGGGGTTGCAAAGAGTTGGACACAACTGAGGGACTAACACTACTACTGTGCCCGTGGTTTTTAGGATTGTCCAGGTGGCGAACTGGTAAAGAACCTGCCTGCCAATGAACAAGACTCGCAAGAGACACCAGTCTGATCCCTGGGTGGGGGAGATCCCCTGGAGGAGGAAATGGCAACTCACTCCAGTATTCTTGCCTGGGAAATCCCATGGACAGGGCAGCCTGGCAGGCTACCATCCATGGGACAGGGAAAGAGTTGGACATGACTGAGCACAGTGCCCCTCACCGCCCACCATCCACTCATGGTTTTTAAGGCATCAGCCATTCTAACTGGAGGATGATTAGGATTCTTAACAAAGGTTCTTCTTGTACTTTGCAAACTCGTAGGTACATGGATTTGTTTCAGGGGTCTGTGAAGGCCACTATCAACGTCCTCATTCATAAATGGGCTCAGCCTCTGTCACCCCTTTCTCATGGTGTAGTTGCAAGGACCAAGCAAAGTAACACACTGGGGATTTCAACACTGAGACACTGAATAAACATAAGCTGCTACTTGCTGATGGTATGTAAGCTGACTGTTTCTCTGGAAAAGCCTCAAAGATTTCATCATATATTCAAAGGCATTCACAATCCAGAAAAGATGAAGAAACTGTTTTTTAAAAATCCTTGATCTACTGTATAACACAAGGAACCCTACTCAATATTCTGTGAAAACCTATATGAGAAAATAATCTAAGGAAGAAAGAATATATGTACACATATAACTGAATCACTTTGCTGTACATGAGAAACACAACATCATAAAGAGACTGACTACCAAGAAAATTAAAATATTAAGGAAACAATAAAAATCCTGAAAAAGTTTCCATATTGATGATGTTACAATAAACTTGTTTTTTCAGCTAAGGAAATACTGTATATATTTCAGGGAAATATAAGAAATTACTTCAAGACCTAAAGTTATAAGGTATCCTGTTTTTCTAACTCAAATGGATAGTTTTTCTCAAAGAGTGACTGACCTTTATTAATATCAATCATTTTATTTAAAAAATTAAAGAAAAAAGTCTTTTGGGTGAACACAGGGAGCTCAGCTTGGTGCTCTGTGATGACCCAGAGGTGTGGGAATGGGGGGTGAGAGGGAGGCTCAAGAGAAGGGATATATGTATACTTAGGACCGATTCACTTTGTTGTACATTAGAAACTAATACAATGTTGTAAAGCAACTATACCCTCCCTATCCTCCCACCCCCCTCCCCCACACAGAAAAAGCTCCAGGCAGTTCATAAACCTTAGCATACAGTTCTGAGAAGCTGTGGAAGCTGGGCTCCAGGGGATCAACTTGTCTCTTTCATTTTCAAGTGAGGAGGTGAACGAGATTATACTGTATGTTCCCATGGGGTTACTAGTTAAATGTCCTCTTAAATGAACTTCTGATAATCAGGGACCAAGGCTTAATCACTTTATATCCTCTAGCATCACCCATACTACAAGGGAGGTAACTGAATACTAGTGTGTCAAATGAATAATGCATTCACTTTGCATCTGGAGATTTCTATTTAAAGGATTTTTTCTACTTCATTGTATATATCCATTAGAGGACTATCACACAAGTCAGACTACTTAAACTCACAGACTTAAGCTAGTAGCGTATGCCGGTGATCTGCATAATTCTGCATGGATGTGTGTGACATCAAGTTGCCTTGTAAATCAACTTGTCACTTGACTTGCATGTGCAAGGAACATAGGTTGACTCAAACATAAGGTTACAGTGGATCCAACAAGTACTTGATTCAAAGATGACCATGGTTCCTCTAAGAAGATAAGAGTTAAAGTGTTTAAAATTCAGGGAATGGATCTGGAAAGCAGAAAGATTGGACCACTTGACTGACAACTGATATTTTTGCTTCCCTCCTGCCAAACACACTTCCTGGTCCCATTTTGGGAGGGTAGGGTAGGCAGAGTATTAGCCTCAGTCTTCCAGAACTTTTTTTTTTTTTTAAAGCAAGAAGTGTTAATCCTGCAAATATCAGTAGAAAGAACTATTTAGCAGGGAATCACTAGAACAAGAATAACTTTCACAGCTACTGGTATCTTCCATATTTTTCAAGACAGGGTTTAGTTAAAATAAACTAAGACTTTCTCAAGCCACAAAAGTTTCCTCAAAACCATCACTAAGGCAGTTTCCTAGTTTTTCTTTACAACACATTTTCATCTTTCTTGAGTCAATTATAACATCTAACGTCACATTTTTGGATGCTATAATTTTTAGACCATTCTTTCACCATTTTTTTTTTATCTTAGCAAGAAAAAACACTTATGAAATCTCTTTTCAAATAGTTTCATTGTAATTTCAATCTTCTCTCCCTTGCCCTACTTAAAATGTTTCTTTAACATTCTCCACCCAACCTGTTTCCTAGATATTTGAATGTGTGTGCTCAGTCACTTCAGTCATGTCCAACTCTGTGTGACCCTAAGGTCTGTAGCCTGCCAGGCTCCCCTGTCCATGGGATTCTCCAGGCAAGCATACTGGAGTTAGTTGTCATGCCCTCCTCCAGGGGCTCTTGTGGACCCAGGGATTGAACCTGTGTCTCTTATGCCTCTTACATTGGCAGGCAGGTTCTTTACCACTAGTAACATCTGGGAAGCCCTTAGTTTTCCATTTCTCTAAAGGAAGATCCTAGTCAAAATTTTTTAGGTACATTCCATTTGGATCTCCATTTAACCAAGAATACAGTATACTACATATCCTGAATGCTACTTCTTTGGTTAGATTCAAGACATTTTAGCTCAAAATTTTTGTTTAAAGGATATTAAAAAGGTAAAAAAGCACCCATTCCAAATCAGTGGCATAAATATCATAAACTAAACTTAAAATGTGGGGGGAAGAAAGATATTTTGCTTGTCAACTCTAATTGTACTTACCTAGATACAAGAGCAAAGGAAAAAAAATAGCAGAGGTGGTGTTTTTACTTTTAAACTTGTTTTAACAGTTGCCATGCCTTTTTTTTTCTTGCTTTCGTTATTTAGGAAAACAAGTTTATCCCTTTAGCTCCTCCAGAGCATGAAACAAAGAAGCAACGTTAGAAGAAGGGCTCACTGATTAGGTAAAAGAACATAGGACAGAATCTTATAAAAGAGAAGCCTGGGGGCTTCCCTGGTGGCTTACTGGTGAAGAACCCCCCCCAGCCAATGCTGGAGACATGGGTTTGACCCCTGCTCCGGGAAGATCGCAGGTGCAGTGGAGCAACTATGCCCGTGAGCCCCAACGACTGAGCCTGTGCTCTAGAGCCCGGGAGCCGCATGGGCCGCAGCTACTGAAGTCTGCGCCCTCGAGCCCCTGCCCCTCAGCAAAGAGAATCCATTGCAAGACGAAACCCACGCACGGCGACTAGAGCAGCTCCCGTTCGCCCCAAGCAGAGAAATGCCCTGCTCGGCAACAAACACCCAGCACAGCCCGAAATAAATAAAGAGAAATCATGTCTAACAGGGAGAGAATCTTGGGTCCTTGTACTAATTCCACCACTAACAGCTCAATGAGCTTGGGCAAGATTCTTTAATGTCTTGAAGAGACACTGCCTCAATTTCCCCACTGAGTAGTTGCAAAGTCCAAGCAAAGTAATACTTTGGAATATCGGAGATTTCAACACTAAGACATTATATAAACATAAGCTACTGTTGGTTGATGGAAAAGCTTAACAGCATCATTTTAAAAAAAAGTCTAAGACACACAAAAAATTCTTTACAGCATTATTCACAGTAGACAAGAGGAGAAAGCAGCCTACAACAGATCCCTCAGCATATAAATGGATGAAGAAAATGTGGTCTGTTAACATAATGGAGTATTATTTGGTCTTAAAAAAGAAGGAAGTTGTGTCACATGTTACGACATGGATAAGCCTTGAGGACACGATGCGGAGTAAAGAAATCAGTCAGAAAAGGATAAATATTGTGGGACATCTCGGGTGGTCCAGTAGTTAAGGATCTATTTCCCAATACAGGGGATGTGGGTTCAATCCCTGGTCAGGGAACGAAGATCCCACAGGCCATAGGGCTACTGAGATCCAACGAAGCCAAATAAATAATTTTTTTTTTAAAAGGACCAATACTGTATGATCACATGTACATGAGATACCTCAGGTAGTCACAATCAAGGAAAGAGAAAGCAGAATGATGGTTTCCAGGACTTCTCTGGTGATCCAGTGGTCAAGACTCCAAGCTCCCAATGCCGGGTTGGATACCTGGTCAGGTCAGGGAACTAAAGAGCCCATGTGCTGCAATGAACACTGAAGACCCTGCAAGCCACAACTGAGACCTGGTGCACCCAAATTAAATTAAAAAAAAAGAAAAGTAGTTTGGGGGCTGTAGGGAGGTAGAAAGAAAGAGGTGTTGGTCAACAGAGAGTTTCAGGTGTGTAAGACGTGAAAGTTCTAGAGATACTACATAACATGAATATGGTCAACATGACTGAGCAGTACATACACTTCAAAATAAGAAAGATAATTTAAAAAAAAAAACACTTCAGTGCATTGATCGTAAAACAGAAATTGCAATTAGATGGTATTTAAGCAAAATTAAGCCAAATAACAGTCTTTGTTGAGATCTTCGGTTAGCAGTCAATCTCGATAACCTTAGGAAAAGCACATCACTGGTTAGCAGAGGTCTATCCCTGAAGAGACATCCACTGCACCGTGGGGGCATGAGTAACCCCCGTTTCTGGTGTCCAGCCCGCCTCCACCCCAGCCTTATTTCCACCACCCGCTCCCCATCCCTACAGGGTCTGGCTCACTGCTGCTGCTGTGGTTTGCCCAGATATGTCTGACTCTTGGCAACCCTAGGGACTATAGCCCACCAGGCTCCCCTGTCCATGGGATTTTCCAGGCCAGAATACTGAAGTGGGTTGCCATTTCCTTTTCCAGGGGATCTTCCTGACCCAGGATTGAACCTGTGTCTCCTGCTTGGCAGATGCAATCTTTACCATTGAGCCACCTGGGAAGCTCTCACAGTGATATGCATGTTTGGCATCATCATTAATCAGTCCATGAGTTTCTTGAGGGAGAAACCACATTGAACAGATCTCTGATATCCCTTCTAGCTCCTAGCTCAAAAGCACAAAACCACCCATCAAATGTTTGCTAATTGAACAAATTCTGCTCGTTCACAATTTTCAACGTCTTTCACTTAGCTCTTGGTAGGGTAAAAGCTCAAGAGCAGAGAGAGGTTGTCTATTTTAAGTGCTTAAAGGTCTTTGTGTTGTTCATATATGATAGAGAGAAAAAGAGAAGAATCATGTATTTATAGCTATGTTTATAAAGATATCACAAAGATGTTCAGTTACAGCTCTTGACAAAAAAGAATGCTTGAGCAGCAAAGTTTATAATAATCCTTCCCCAATCCATTTATGGTTTTGAAACTGCCAGAAGTCTGTATTATGTTAACAGTCTTTATAAGGGTTCTTACACCAGAGTGCAGTTTGATTGTGGGCAAACCTCAGATTCCTAGAACTTCCATTAATAAAAACCATAAATCCACTGGAAGAGAGTGTTGAATTCGAGTATCAGGTTCTCTTTTAAACATGTAACTCTTATCCATAAGAAATTTAAAACTCACTCCTGGGTAGACTGCCAAGATAAATATAACCATAAAGAAAGAGGGAACGGCATGTAATTTTATTCCTAAAATACTCAAGTGTTACTCAGGAAAGAGCCTATGAGAAGAGCAAGAGAGCATCGTTTGTTAACTTGCTCTTGATAACAGAGGCAGGAGTCTGCAACCATGAGATGAAGAAGCTTGTCCTTACAGTGTCCTTACACAGCATGAACACTTTTTTAGTTGCTCAGTCATGTCTGACTCTTTGTGATCCCAAGGACTGTAGCCCGTCAGGCTCCTCTGCCCATGGGATTTTCCCAGCAAGAATATTGGAGGGGGTTGCTATTTCTTCTCCCAGGGGATCTTCCTGACCCAGGGATCAAACCTGCATATCCTGCACTGGCAGATGGATTCTTTACCACTGAGGCATCAGGGAAGCCCAAGCCACTCAGTTGTGTCCAACCCTTTGTGACCCCATGGACTGTAACCTGCCAGGCTTCTCTGTCCATGGAATTCTCCAGGCAAGAATACTGGAGTGGGTAGCCATTCTCTTCTCCAGAGGATCTTCCTGACCCAGGGACTGAAGTCTGGTCTCCCGCATTGCAGGTAGACTCTCTACCATCTGAGCCACCAGGGAAGACCCTTTAAGAAACATAGAGCCTCTGCCTTTACTTCCAAGGGGCTTACAGTCTAGTGCTGGGGACAGGACACCACCTCAGTCCTGGGGATGGACAGGGGCTCAACTGGACCTCAGCGATGAGCTGTGAAGATCATGTGATAGAGCAAATGTTACACGGGGCAGCAGCCAGTACAGATGTGCTACCCAGGACCCAGTACCGAGCCAATATGGTAGTGACCAAGTAACAGAGCAGGGCCCTACAGGCCCTTTCCAGGACAGATTCGCCACCCTATGTCCTCCGTCTGCCTCTTGTCTGTAAAAAAAAACTTGAGCCAGAGACTAAGGCTAATCAGAGACATGAGACAATGTAGATACAAAGGGAAATGGTCAAAAAGACAAAAAAATAAACAGTTTCATCATTAAACAAAGACAAGGACCTTCAGTTCCTCGTTAGGAGATATGGATAGTATTCTGAGCCATGTCCTTTGAGCTGTTTGGCAGAGAATGAGACGCCCACCAGGTGGGAGAAGTTAACTACATGATGGCCAGACTACAGCTGAGATACGAACCACTCTGTCTCGTACAATTCTGAGAACTGACCTCAAGGAAATGGGAACAGAACCACTCTGGAACTGAAGATTAACTTTACTTAAAACAGTCAAGACGACACCGATCAGACCACTATATGACCGACTTCAAGATGACTGTCAGAGTCGACTCTGCTGTTCTGCATGTAGCTCCCTTCCTCTGCTTATGCGCTGCCCTGAAACTCTCCTTTAAAAGCCCCTGCCTCCTAATCAGCAAGGAAGAGTTGGTTTTTTAAGACGTGAGTCCATTTCCTTCTCGGATTGCCAGCTTCCTCAGTAAAGCTATCTTTCCTTTAACCCAACAGTTGTCTCTTATGGATTCTTGAGTGACGAGCAGCCAAATCTGAGTTTGGCAACATCCATATATAATGGCATATGGTGACCTTGCACAACTGAAAGGGGAATGAAATGAGGAGTTGCATCACTTCTAATAGAGATATCCCATTAGACACTGACGTTGAAGGCAGGAGGAGGAGCTCCCTGTGCCTATCTTAGTCCCCTGCCTGGGAACTCTGAACTGGACAGGCACCAGCTCATGCAATTATCACTGAAACCAAGAGCACCACACATAACTTATCAAAAGGTCAAGCAGTCTACGCAGCGATATAATCCAATCCCAGGTTTCCTTGAGTTGAGTAACTGTGAGAGACCATATGACCCACAGCAACTAAAATATCTCCTATCTAACGCTTTACAGAAAAAAGCCCTGCTGATGCCTGGACTAAGTCTAGGGGTTTAGGAGGATGACATTAACACTGACAGAAATTTTTTAAAATGCAGAAAAGTAAAGGTTTGAAAGAAAGAATTGGGGAGCTCCATTTTAAGTAGCTGAATTGATAGAGATCCCCAAAAAGGGAGATGGAGATACTAACACTAGGGAGAGAGGTCAGGGGCAGAGGTGCAGAATTAAAGTGATGATGAACCAGTGTGAAGGATGAAATGGTAAAAGGAAAAATGGAAGTGATGTAAAGCTTGTTACAGTGGTGAAATTCTATATTGAAAGGAGAAATTATACAGCAGTCCCAATATGTCCAAAAAATATTAGTAACAGAGCTGCTTCAGCTGAATCCAGGAGGCATGCACCGGAGCACAAGCTGCTAGGTAGCCTTCTGCCTCTGCAGTGGCTCCTGAGGAATAATATTTGGTTTGAAAACCAAAGCCATGCCTCCAAAGATAAAAGCCAACAGGTCAATGGAATCCTGCTGCTGCTGCTGCTGCTAAGTCACCTCGGACGTGTCCGACTCTGTGCGACCCCAGAGATGGCAGCCCACCAGGCTCCCCCATCCCTGGGATTCTCCAGGNCAGGTGTGTAAGACGTGAAAGTTCTAGAGATACTACATAACATGAATATGGTCAACATGACTGAGCAGTACATACACTTCAAAATAAGAAAGATAATTTAAAAAAAAAAACACTTCAGTGCATTGATCGTAAAACAGAAATTGCAATTAGATGGTATTTAAGCAAAATTAAGCCAAATAACAGTCTTTGTTGAGATCTTCGGTTAGCAGTCAATCTCGATAACCTTAGGAAAAGCACATCACTGGTTAGCAGAGGTCTATCCCTGAAGAGACATCCACTGCACCGTGGGGGCATGAGTAACCCCCGTTTCTGGTGTCCAGCCCGCCTCCACCCCAGCCTTATTTCCACCACCCGCTCCCCATCCCTACAGGGTCTGGCTCACTGCTGCTGCTGTGGTTTGCCCAGATATGTCTGACTCTTGGCAACCCTAGGGACTATAGCCCACCAGGCTCCCCTGTCCATGGGATTTTCCAGGCCAGAATACTGAAGTGGGTTGCCATTTCCTTTTCCAGGGGATCTTCCTGACCCAGGATTGAACCTGTGTCTCCTGCTTGGCAGATGCAATCTTTACCATTGAGCCACCTGGGAAGCTCTCACAGTGATATGCATGTTTGGCATCATCATTAATCAGTCCATGAGTTTCTTGAGGGAGAAACCACATTGAACAGATCTCTGATATCCCTTCTAGCTCCTAGCTCAAAAGCACAAAACCACCCATCAAATGTTTGCTAATTGAACAAATTCTGCTCGTTCACAATTTTCAACGTCTTTCACTTAGCTCTTGGTAGGGTAAAAGCTCAAGAGCAGAGAGAGGTTGTCTATTTTAAGTGCTTAAAGGTCTTTGTGTTGTTCATATATGATAGAGAGAAAAAGAGAAGAATCATGTATTTATAGCTATGTTTATAAAGATATCACAAAGATGTTCAGTTACAGCTCTTGACAAAAAAGAATGCTTGAGCAGCAAAGTTTATAATAATCCTTCCCCAATCCATTTATGGTTTTGAAACTGCCAGAAGTCTGTATTATGTTAACAGTCTTTATAAGGGTTCTTACACCAGAGTGCAGTTTGATTGTGGGCAAACCTCAGATTCCTAGAACTTCCATTAATAAAAACCATAAATCCACTGGAAGAGAGTGTTGAATTCGAGTATCAGGTTCTCTTTTAAACATGTAACTCTTATCCATAAGAAATTTAAAACTCACTCCTGGGTAGACTGCCAAGATAAATATAACCATAAAGAAAGAGGGAACGGCATGTAATTTTATTCCTAAAATACTCAAGTGTTACTCAGGAAAGAGCCTATGAGAAGAGCAAGAGAGCATCGTTTGTTAACTTGCTCTTGATAACAGAGGCAGGAGTCTGCAACCATGAGATGAAGAAGCTTGTCCTTACAGTGTCCTTACACAGCATGAACACTTTTTTAGTTGCTCAGTCATGTCTGACTCTTTGTGATCCCAAGGACTGTAGCCCGTCAGGCTCCTCTGCCCATGGGATTTTCCCAGCAAGAATATTGGAGGGGGTTGCTATTTCTTCTCCCAGGGGATCTTCCTGACCCAGGGATCAAACCTGCATATCCTGCACTGGCAGATGGATTCTTTACCACTGAGGCATCAGGGAAGCCCAAGCCACTCAGTTGTGTCCAACCCTTTGTGACCCCATGGACTGTAACCTGCCAGGCTTCTCTGTCCATGGAATTCTCCAGGCAAGAATACTGGAGTGGGTAGCCATTCTCTTCTCCAGAGGATCTTCCTGACCCAGGGACTGAAGTCTGGTCTCCCGCATTGCAGGTAGACTCTCTACCATCTGAGCCACCAGGGAAGACCCTTTAAGAAACATAGAGCCTCTGCCTTTACTTCCAAGGGGCTTACAGTCTAGTGCTGGGGACAGGACACCACCTCAGTCCTGGGGATGGACAGGGGCTCAACTGGACCTCAGCGATGAGCTGTGAAGATCATGTGATAGAGCAAATGTTACACGGGGCAGCAGCCAGTACAGATGTGCTACCCAGGACCCAGTACCGAGCCAATATGGTAGTGACCAAGTAACAGAGCAGGGCCCTACAGGCCCTTTCCAGGACAGATTCGCCACCCTATGTCCTCCGTCTGCCTCTTGTCTGTAAAAAAAACTTGAGCCAGAGACTAAGGCTAATCAGAGACATGAGACAATGTAGATACAAAGGGAAATGGTCAAAAAGACAAAAAAATAAACAGTTTCATCATTAAACAAAGACAAGGACCTTCAGTTCCTCGTTAGGAGATATGGATAGTATTCTGAGCCATGTCCTTTGAGCTGTTTGGCAGAGAATGAGACGCCCACCAGGTGGGAGAAGTTAACTACATGATGGCCAGACTACAGCTGAGATACGAACCACTCTGTCTCGTACAATTCTGAGAACTGACCTCAAGGAAATGGGAACAGAACCACTCTGGAACTGAAGATTAACTTTACTTAAAACAGTCAAGACGACACCGATCAGACCACTATATGACCGACTTCAAGATGACTGTCAGAGTCGACTCTGCTGTTCTGCATGTAGCTCCCTTCCTCTGCTTATGCGCTGCCCTGAAACTCTCCTTTAAAAGCCCCTGCCTCCTAATCAGCAAGGAAGAGTTGGTTTTTTAAGACGTGAGTCCATTTCCTTCTCGGATTGCCAGCTTCCTCAGTAAAGCTATCTTTCCTTTAACCCAACAGTTGTCTCTTATGGATTCTTGAGTGACGAGCAGCCAAATCTGAGTTTGGCAACATCCATATATAATGGCATATGGTGACCTTGCACAACTGAAAGGGGAATGAAATGAGGAGTTGCATCACTTCTAATAGAGATATCCCATTAGACACTGACGTTGAAGGCAGGAGGAGGAGCTCCCTGTGCCTATCTTAGTCCCCTGCCTGGGAACTCTGAACTGGACAGGCACCAGCTCATGCAATTATCACTGAAACCAAGAGCACCACACATAACTTATCAAAAGGTCAAGCAGTCTACGCAGCGATATAATCCAATCCCAGGTTTCCTTGAGTTGAGTAACTGTGAGAGACCATATGACCCACAGCAACTAAAATATCTCCTATCTAACGCTTTACAGAAAAAAGCCCTGCTGATGCCTGGACTAAGTCTAGGGGTTTAGGAGGATGACATTAACACTGACAGAAATTTTTTAAAATGCAGAAAAGTAAAGGTTTGAAAGAAAGAATTGGGGAGCTCCATTTTAAGTAGCTGAATTGATAGAGATCCCCAAAAAGGGAGATGGAGATACTAACACTAGGGAGAGAGGTCAGGGGCAGAGGTGCAGAATTAAAGTGATGATGAACCAGTGTGAAGGATGAAATGGTAAAAGGAAAAATGGAAGTGATGTAAAGCTTGTTACAGTGGTGAAATTCTATATTGAAAGGAGAAATTATACAGCAGTCCCAATATGTCCAAAAAATATTAGTAACAGAGCTGCTTCAGCTGAATCCAGGAGGCATGCACCGGAGCACAAGCTGCTAGGTAGCCTTCTGCCTCTGCAGTGGCTCCTGAGGAATAATATTTGGTTTGAAAACCAAAGCCATGCCTCCAAAGATAAAAGCCAACAGGTCAATGGAATCCTGCTGCTGCTGCTGCTGCTAAGTCACCTCGGACGTGTCCGACTCTGTGCGACCCCAGAGATGGCAGCCCACCAGGCTCCCCCATCCCTGGGATTCTCCAGGCAAGAACACTGGAGTGGGTTGCCATTGCCTTCTCCAATGCATGAAAGTGAAAAGTGAAAGCGAAGTCGCTCAGTCGGGTCCAACTCTTAGCGACCCCACGGACTGCAGCCCACCAGGCTCCTCCATTCATGGGATTTTTCAGGCAAGAGAACAATGGAATACTACTCAGCTACTAAAAAAATGAAGTGATGCCACTTGCAGCAACAAGGATGAAACTAGAGATGATCACACTAAGTGAAGTAAGTTAGAAAGAGAATGGCAAATACTATATGGTATCACTTAGACGTGGAATCTAAACTATAGCACAAATGAACCTATTTATGAAACAGAAACAAAATCAGGGCCATAGCGAATAAACTGGCGGTAGCCAAGGTGGGGGTGGGAGAGGGTAGGAGTGAGAGTTTGGAGTTAGCATATGCAAACTATTATATACAGACTGGATAAACAACAGGTTCTACTGTATAGCATAGTGAACTATATTCAATATACTGTGCTAAACCATAATGGAAAAGAATATGAAAAAGAATGTGTGTATATATATTGCTATATAATATATATCTATGTATAACTGAGTCACTTTACTGTACAGTGGAACTTAACATTGTAAGTCAGTTACACATCAAATAAAAAAAGAATTTTTAGAAAGTCAGAAGGTCAAGGTTGTTGCATTTGGTGACATAAACTTCCACACTTCAGTGGAGGGAAACAGTGAAAGAGATTGAAAAAGAGAGGTAGAGGTAGTAGAAATAGGCTTGTGCTGTAGCCAGGACCTGTCATTTCAAATAGACTTGCTGCTGCTAAGTCGCTTCAGTCGTGTCTGACTCTGTGCGACCCCGTAGAGGGCAGCCCACCAGGCTCCCCGGTCCCTGGGATTCTCCAGGCAAGAACACTGGAGTGTGTTGCCATTTCCTTCTCCAATGCATGAAAGTGAAAATGAAAGGGAAGTCGCTCAGTCGTGTCCGACTTCGCGACCTCATGGACTGGAGCCCACCAGGCTCCTCCGTCCATGGGATTTTCCAGGCAAGAGTACTGGAGTGGGGTGCCATTGACTCAGTAGAGATGAAAAAAAAAAAAGAGGCAAGGCTTACAAAGAAGTCCAGGGACCAGTTAATAAGAGGTCAGTGAACATCGCTAGAGACCATCAATAAAGAAAGACAGAAATTGGTTTCAAGGAAGTGGGGAAGAAATGACAGAAGAGGAAGTGAGAGCTAACGCTGGTATAATTCAGGTTGGCATTAACAGGAAGGGAGAGATGGGGATGGGAGGAAGTCAGGGTTGTCAAAAGGTAGGGAGACATTTGTTCTTCCAGAGGGAAGGGAGAAAAAAAGAAGATGGGTGCAGCAGTTGGTTTGCTGAAACTGGCTTTAACAATTACCCACCGGAATCCGTGGCCCTGGGCATTCCCTCCCACACCGACTATAGCCTGAGAGTTTGAGCCAGAGGGTATTAGCACACAGGAAACAAGAGCCTTGAATATTGCCCTCTGGGACCTGTTCTCTCTTTCCATGCTTGCATCCCTGAGAACACTGGGAGGAGGAGCCAGCCAGCCTGCTGGAGATGGGAGATCACCCAGAGGAGGAGGAGCAGCCCAGCCTGACAGCTGCCAACCCACAGACACAGGCAAGAGGCCATCCCAGATCAGCCGGTCAACAGCTCATCTGCCAGCCGGAAGATCATTGTGACCTAAGCCACTGAATGGAGAGTAGTTTGTCCGGATGTAAAAGACAGTAAAGGAACTGATACTGTCTGTGTTACATGATCATAACTGCTCTGTTCAGTCACTCAGTCGTGTCCGACTCTTCGCGACCCCATGGACGGCAGTATACCAGGCTTCCCTGTCCATCACCAATTCCTGAAGCCTGCTCAAACTCATGTCCATCGAGTTGGTGATGCCATCCAATCACCTCATCCTCTGTTGTCCTCTTCTCCTCCTGCCTTCAACCTTGCCCAGCATCAGGGATTTACTTGTATCTAGATAACTGCTCTAGAGGATTTCAAAATTCTCTAGGATGAAGAGCTTTGTTTTTTCCTTTTCTAGCTTTCAAATTGTTTACAATGAATAGTAATCACTCAATAAGTGTTATTACTGCGTTATTACTATTATTGTCAACTAGCATTTGAGATGAGTGGAATTACAGCGCCAACATATATGACTGTACCTACCTACTCATATTTATGAGCTACGCAGAAGCCTATCAGGTCCATGGGGCTTTCACACACTTTTTCTTTCTTACAGCCTAACCTAATATATATTTGAACAACAAACTAACTCACGATGTTGGAAATTAGACATATTTTGCCAATTTTCTAGCACTATTTGGAAGGTAATTGCTATGAGTAAAAGAGGGCTGACAGTTTTTCAACGCAAAAATTAAGAGACAGTACTAAAATGAGCAGAGGGAAAATAATCTGAGTCTAAAATATTTTCCAAAGAATGTCTCCCATACTTTATGTTTTTGATGATGAGACCTCTCTGCTGGATTTTATTTTGTACCAATTAAATGCGTTTTCTCCCCCTATGTGGAGCCATCTACTCTAATACCTGCCACATGTTCTTTGAATTCTGTCCAATAGTCTATCTTATGGGTTTAAGAAACTATGTGATATAGGCATACACACATCTCTCCTACCTCCCACATGCTTTGCTCACTAAGATACATTTTTAGAAACATGTCTAATGTTTTTTGAAATAAAAATTCATCTTTGGGTTGAAGGTGAATGAACACATTCCTGTTTATTCGTTCTTCTGAAAAGGCCAGGTAGGAGATATTTCCAACTGGATAGGATTCTCCCATTGTCTAAGGCATTTATAAACTAAGGTAATATGAGAAACATTTCTCTTCTGTTATAGTATGCTTATTGATATATACTAAGATTAAAAACCTGGTCAATTGAACAAATGCTTCCTCCTGAATCTATTTTCTTTTTTCCTGTGTGTGAAAAAAGTCTAAACCCATAGCTTTAGGACAGCAAATGAGATGGAAGTAGACAAAGATTTAGAATATAGAAAACAAGAGGCAGTGGCAACTAGCAAAGCAGAAAGAGTGAGAATTAAAGTAAAGAGACCAGAGACTCCTTTGGCGACACTGGCCAGATGAAGAGAAACTCCCTCCCACCACTACCCTTTAAAACACTAGCAGGCAAGAAGCTTTACCGTCAGTCTGAAAGCTTCCACTCCGCTTCCTATTTTGCTCTTAACTATGAACGTGCTTTGTATACTCAGTTGCTCAGTCGTGTCTGATTCTTTACGACCCCATGGACTGCAGCCTACCAGGCTCCTCTGCCCATGGAATTTTCCAGGCAAGCGTACTGGAGCAGATTACCATTTCCTCCTCCAAGGGATCTTCTCAACCCAGGGATCAAACCTGCGTCTCTTGGGTCTCCTGCATTGACAGGCAGATTCTTTATCACTGTGCCACCTGGGAAACCCTTAACTATGAATGGATAACCCGAAATCAAACTTTTGAAGAAAATCTCCAGATACATAAATGAAATCCAATTAAAAGTTAAAAAAAAAAAACATTACATAAAACTTAAAAGAAATCTTAAGAGATACAAGAGAAAATATTATAGCCATGGAATAAGGAGGACAAGAAGCTATGAAAGGAGAAATGACAGGACAGCTGTTGGGAATTAGACATTTTCAAAAACAAAAATTTCAGTAAGTATGTTAAAGGTGGAGAAAAACTCAGAACAAAAAGACAGTGAGAAAAAAAAATGAGTAGAGAAGAAAACCCAAAGCAGACATCTGATAAATGAGAGAACTAGAAAAAGGAAAGCAGAGAAAGAAATGCTCAAAAGCATTGACAAACAAATAACACGCTTTCCAGAAGTGCAGAGACTGGCCCTTCACAATGAATATTCACACGAAATGCTGCTCACCAGAAATAACAAGCTTCCCATCAAGGCCAAATTTCAAACAGCTCTCAAAGTATTAGAGAAAATCATGTAGAAATCGCACTCAGAGCCAGAATGAGACTTGCAATCACAGCAGCGGTGCTGGATGCCAGAGGAAAGCAAAATAATGTCTTGAAAATTCTGGGCGAAAATGCTCTTCGTATATGAATATTATGCCCAGCCAAAGCAGTAATTAAATAGGAGACTAGAACAAAGACATCTTCAAGTTGGCAAGATCTCAGAAAAGTAAACCTTCCTCTAGAAGGTTCCATGTTTTCTGACTGCCAAGCCTTTTCTAACGTTGGCCATTCCTCACATTGCTTATCAAGTTTTCCTTCTTCTCCACTCCCCAGTTTCTACTTTACAACCTAAACTGCATCTGTCCATATTGGAAGGTATAATTTGAAGCCATCGCCACCCCCAAGAAGAATTTTCTGTTCCTGCCAGCTGGGGGCAGTCTGTATGGAGACTAAAATACTTCTAGTCTGCTTCTGAATAGCGTGATTTAAGGCCACAACTTTTCTCCCTGAACGAACACTAGAAGCCTTCTGCAGAGATATTTTGCTTAATTGTCTGTTTTTTTCTTATGGTTCTGGCCTTTCAATACTTCCTCTACCCATCAACTGTGACTAATACACTTCAATACAATAGACATTTACTGATAAGAGAACAATTGACTTAAAATTTCACATTAACTCATTTTTCTAAGAATACCACACCAAACCTATTTCATTTCTGCCCCAATGCCTTCCACATCCTGATTTCTCAACTCAGAATCTCTGCACACAGGAAAGATCATTTTGAGGGAAGTGAAAGGAAAAAGAAACAAAAAATCTTTCAATAAAAAATGATGATTTTAGAACCCAGCAATCTCCATGCAAAATTTTTACATGAATGGCATTATTCAGTTCAGTTCAGTCACTCAGTCACGTCTGACTCTTTGTGACCCTATGTACTGCAGCATGCCAGGCCTCCCTGTCCATCGCCAACTCCCAGTTTAATTAAACTCATGTCCATTGAGTCAGTGATGCTATCCAACCATCTCATCCTCTGTCATCCCCTTCTCCTCCTACCTTGAATCTTTCCCAGCATCAGGGTCTTTTCCAATGAGTCAGTTCTTTGCATCAGGTGGCCAAAGTATTGGAGCTTCAGCTTCAACATCAGTCCTTCCAATGAACACTCAGGACTGATCTCCTTTAGGATGGACTGGTTGGATCTCTTTGCAGTCCAAGGGACTCTCAAGAGTCTTCTCCAACACCACAGTTCAAAACCATCAATTCTTTGGTGCTCAGCTTGCTTTATAGTTCAACTCTCACATCCATACATGACCACAGGAAAAACCATAGCCTTGACTAGACGGACCTTTGTTGACAAAGTAATGTCACTGCTTTTTAATATGCTGTCTAGGTTGGTCATAACTAATTTCATGGCTGCAGTCACCATTTACAGTGATATTGGAGCCCACAAAAATAAAGTCAGCCACTGTTTCCACTGTTTCCCCATCAATTTGCCACGAAGTGATGGGACCAGATGCCATGATCTTAGTTTTCTGAATGTTGAGCTTTAAGCCAACTTTNTGCAGTCACCATTTACAGTGATATTGGAGCCCACAAAAATAAAGTCAGCCACTGTTTCCACTGTTTCCCCATCAATTTGCCACGAAGTGATGGGACCAGATGCCATGATCTTAGTTTTCTGAATGTTGAGCTTTAAGCCAACTTTTTCACTCTCCTCTCTCACTTTTATCAAGAAGCTCTTTAGTTCTTCTTCACTTTCTGCCATAAGGGTGATGTCATCTGCATATCTCAAGTTACTGATATTTTTCCCAGCAATCTTGATTTCAGCTTGTGCTTCATCCAGCCCAGCATTTCTCATGATGTACTGCATATAAGGTAAATAAGCAGGGTGACAATATACAGCCTTGACGTACTCCTTTTCCTATTTGGAACCAGTCTGTTGTTCCATGTCCAGTTCTAACAGTTGCTTCCTGACCTGAATACAGATTTCTCAAGAGGCAGGTCAGGTGGTCTGGTATTCCCATCTCTCTCAGAATTTTCCACAGTTTATTGTGATCCACACAGTCAAAGGCTTTGGCATAGTCAATGAAGCAGAAATAGATGTGTTTCTGGAACTCTCTTGCTTTTTCCATGATCCAGCGGATGTTGGCAATTTGATCTCTGGTTCCTCTGCCTTTTCTAAAACCAGCTTGAACATCTGGAAGTTCACGGTTCACAGATTGCTGAAGCCTGGCTTGGAGAATTTGAGTGTTACTTTACTAGCGCGTGAGATGAGTGCAATTGTGTGGTAGTTTGAGCATTTTTTGGCATTGCCTTTCTTTGGGATTGGAATGAAAACTGACCTTTTCCAGTCCTAGCTTAAAGATGGAAACAACCCAAATGTCCACCAACTGATAACCGAGTAAATAAAATGTGATAAATGCAGACAATGGAATATTACTTGTCAAGGAAAAGGAATGGAGTGCTGATACATGTGAAAACAGAAATAAATGCTGAAAATGTTACTTAAATGAAATTAGCCAATCACGACAGACCTCCTATTGCATGATTTCATTTATACGCAATTACCAGAACCAACAAATCTATGGAGACAGGAAATTGAAGAGTGGTTGCCTAGGGCTGAGGTGGGTGGGAAGACACAGCACGTGACTGCTAATTTAGAACATGAGATTTCTTACGGGGACAATGAAAATGTTCTGAAGTTGACTACAGTAATGGTTGCAACACTAAATATTCTGAAATCCATGCAATTGTACACTTTATTTTTTATCTACTATTTTAAAGATTTTTTTTTTGATGTGGACCATTTTTAAAGTCTCTACTGACTTGGTTACAATATTGTTTCTGTTTTATATTTTTTTTTAGCCACAAGGCACATGGGGTCTTAGCTCTTTGCCAGGGATCTAACCTGTACCCTCTGCACTGAAAGGTGAAGTCAATCACTGGACCACCAGTGAAGTCTCCAAAACGTTACACTTTAAATGAGTGAATTATATCTCAGTAAAGCTGTTCTACTAAAAAGATCAATATGGGAATAAATTAAGTTCCTATATTATTTGCCTTTAAGGCAATATCAAAGAGCGTCAGATTTAATAGGGCAGGCTCTTCAAAGTACAGAGAACCTGAACAAGATCAAAATGTGCATGTGGGATCAGAAAACATCAAGTTAAAAAACAAGGTCATGTAAGTTATTTGCTTCAAAATAAATATTGAATCTGTTCACTGTAGAGTTTACTAGTTTAAGAGAAGCCATAACNAGGCTCTTCAAAGTACAGAGAACCTGAACAAGATCAAAATGTGCATGTGGGATCAGAAAACATCAAGTTAAAAAACAAGGTCATGTAAGTTATTTGCTTCAAAATAAATATTGAATCTGTTCACTGTAGAGTTTACTAGTTTAAGAGAAGCCATAACAAAGCCGTAGTGAAAAGTACTGGGCTTTATGGAAAGCACAGAGGGCCAGGTTATATAATCTTATGTAGGTCAGTTAATTTCAAAAGCTATTTTCTCTAGTTTCATTACTTGTCAATCACCTTATTTCATGGGCATATTCTTAAGGCAATTAATGGATAATACGTTTCATATTTACAGAGTGCCAGGGTCTGAAAACACCACTGAGGTTTATTTCAGGCACTTGCACAGGTTTTTTTTTTTAGTTCATTTGTCTTTATTATGATTCCATGATTGTTTCTGGTTGAAAGATCAGTATTTTTGATACTGCACACACTTAAGGCAAGTGATCTGCAGGGTAGGTGAGTTAAAAGCACCAAATTATAAAGGCTGTCTACTTGAAGGATGTTATAATACGTGCAAAAAAATGTAAAAAATATTTGCGTCTTTCAAAATGCTTGGAAAAAGTGCTTAAAACTACCAATAATGATTTCATATATTTTTGAACTTTAAGGTTTCAGTTTGAAATAGATCCCACAAAGGCATGATGATATATTGGAGGAGGACAATAGATTAAAAATAGCCCAATGAATGACCCATGTATGATCCATTTTTTTGTATACCTTCTTCAAAGATATCAGAATTAAGAAATCAGACCTACCAAACCATGATTTTAACCAAAAGTACACCTAAATCCTATTCTTTGTATCTTCTTTCAGAACATATTCAAATTCTCATTCACTTCAGTGTAACTCATATATTTGAATCCAGAGGTTTAAGATAATTAGCCTAATTTTAAAGAAGAAAAATGAATGTAAGTTGTTTTCATTAAACATAGGATATAGCCCTTCAATTATTACGCTTTTGTTTTAAATTCTTTTCATTTCCTTTTATCTTCTATTTCTCTTGTAACTATAAATGTTTTAGTCTGTATGACAAGTAACACAAATCTGGCTTGATTAAAGAAAACATTATGATCCATATTGGGTTGAAAGATACTAAAAAGTTCTGCCATGTAACACAGGGAGCCCAACCCGCCTCTGTGATGACCTAGAGAGGTGGGATGGGGCCAGTTGGTGAGAGGCTCAAGAGGGTGGGAATATACTTATATTCAACTCAAATCGAGTTGTTGTTACGGCAGAAACAAACACAACATTGTAAAGCAATTATTTTCCAATTAAGACCAAAAAAAAAAGTTCTATGCAGCTGTGTCACTGAACTTAAGACTTACAGCGGTGAGAGACAAAAATGCATCAACAGATAACTAAAGACTTTGTGGTTGATGAAAAGCAAACCTACAAGACACTGGATTGTATGATGATGTGATATGAGCCGGAGAAATTGTTTAATTTTAGCATGTGAAAAATCACATGAATAAATAAGTGCAAATAGAACACTCTTATTTCGGGAATACAAACTGTTATTTTTTTTCCTTGACTTTATTTTTTTTTTCCTTTGGCACCCTGGTGCAAAATATAGAATGCAGAATTAAGATTCTAAATTGCAGCATATATTAGCTACAAGACAAATCAGGGGCAATTAACTTCATTGGTTGTACATTCATTAATTTCAACTTGATAATTTTTCTATTGCAGTAGAACATTGACCAAGAAACCTACCCTTTAAAAAATTTTTAAATGAAGAGCAGAACTGTTAACTGTACTGTATTTTAGACACAATGGTGTACAGGAGATCTCTAGGACTTATTCATCTTATATAACTGAAACTTTCTATCTGTGGAATCTCCCCATTTCCTCCTCCTCCAGTCCCTGGAAACCACCAATCTGCCCTCTGCTTCTAGGAGTTTGACAACTTTATTAAAAATTTTTTTTAATTGGAGGATAGTTGCTTTCCAATGTGTTGGTTTCTGCTGTACAACAACGGGAATCAGACATAACTACACACACACTCACACACACATCCGCTCCCTTTTGAGCCCTCCTCCTTGACTACTTTAGATACCTCCTATCAAAGGAATCATAAAGCGGCTGTCCTGTGATCAGCTGATTTTACTTAGCATATGCCCACCCCTCTCACCCATATGTCACATCATAATGGTTTAAATGGTTAACTTCAGCAGAGCAGATTTGTCTGTGGCCACGGGGCGCACCTTGCTTTCTCAGTATTCGGCTCCTGCCCTCTTGGAGTCCTCTTTCAGTCAAGTCTGCCGCACCTGGAGATGACTCCCTGCCCACTGCTGTGAGAGCACTGCTTTGATGTCCAGAAGTCCTTTTTTTTTTTTTTTTAAAGTCAAGGTCTCCTGGCAGCTCCTCTGCAAACTACTATGGCAGCTGGGCTAGAGGTCATGCATATTACATAAGGGCAGTCCATGTATTCAGACCAGCATCTCCAAGCCATGATTCCCATAGCAACACACAGAGATTTTACTCATCTTAGAGACGAAGCAGCCAGCAGAAGTATTCTAATGTTACCCTGGATTTTTTTCCTTTTTTTTTAAAGCAAGATCAACACTTCCTCTTTTTTCAAAGCAGTGATTTTTTTTTTCCAAAAGAAAACCAATGACCTCGTTAAAATAGGTTTATTTAAAAATTACCAATTATCACACACACCAAAGCCCTTTTAACTTGAACAACAGCAGTCTATGCTTTAGAAATAGCTGCTATTCGAACCACTGCAGGGGAGAAAGAATCCAAATCATGGCAATGTGTGAAATGAAACAGTCTCAGCTAAATTCTGTACTTCTCTGTTTCGTATCTGGTTTCCAGTCCCCCTTCCACTTAATTATTACAGGAAAAAGAAAAAAGTGCTGCAAAGGGAGGGACATCTTTAATTAATAAAATCCTTTCTTGCTTTCTTTTTGAAAAGCATAATACATTTTTTTAATATAAGAAAAATACCATTATAAAACACCTAAGGAGTAAAAGTGAGGGGAAAGGTTGTTCAAGTCTAAGAGAATAAACATCAGCTTGAAGAAAGTCTGTTTTTCTATGTAGAGAAATGGTTTCCTGAAAACAAAACAAAACAAAGTAAATCCTTTTCCTATTAGGAGCAGTTTTTCCTCTTTGTATATTCAGGGATCATTTTTCTGCATATAAATAAACCATCCACCCATGGAAACAAGTTGCTTGGATTATAAAACAACATAAAAGGCAAGACCACTCATGTATTACACTGCCTTTTTCTACCAAGGGAAGACAATACATTCCACCTCCTGTACCTCTTTACAGCCAATCAAGGAAACGCGGTAAGAGACCAGATATCCACTTCAGAAGGAACTTCCGCAGGTGGCCCACCATGGATTCAGCACAATGGACAAAGTGCTTGGCAGAGAAGGAAGGGTTTTTACCTTTGCTTTTTCCAGCTGGGCCTGGGCCTGTCGCTCTGCTTCTCTGCGCACTGCCTCCCGGTCTTCCTCCAAAGAAACATCTGAATCGGATGGACGGCTGGTGTAGGAGTCTGCCGAACCCTGGAGAGGAAAAGGGACATTTTAAAAGAGATTCCGTCTAGGATGCTGGCCACAGAAAAGTCTCACTGACATGGCAGTTAGCTTCCTAGATTGTGCTGTCCATTCCTGAAAAGAGGAATAAAAATAATCCATTTTGGTGGCAAACCAGCTACCTACATCCAGCTTTGGTTTGCAGACCACTCACTAGCAGAGTTACGCCTTCCAAGTTATTGATACCTTTTCTTCCTAAATCTTATGGTCCAATTAGGAGCCTTTCTGGAAGCCAGAACAAGTTCTCTTATTAAACCGACTCTGTGGTGCAGTGCAGTGAAGGACACACACACCGTTTTCAAGGAGAGCTTCAAGAACAGTCCACAGCTACAGTGGGAATTTACAATTAGGAAGAAGATAGGCTTAAAAAAAACCCAGCAAACATAAAGTCAAGGGAGTTATCAACTTGAACTCTCTGACACGCCACTGCTATAGATGACCCCCTCTTTGATCTTAAGCATCCTTTGGTACCTTTGTATTCACCCAATGATTTCTGTGACAAAACTGTAAGGCAACAGCTGCTAGCTTCCCTCAATCTTTAAGCAATCTCAATCTTTTTCAATCCCTTTAAGTAGCTATTTCGTCAAAGCTGTCTACGGGGAAAACACCTGCCGGGGGGGAGCTCCTAGGGCGATAAACCACCGCAGAGGAAAACGAGCTAGAGGATTAGGGGACTCTCTTCCGCTCCCGCTCTCGCAGTCAGCATCATATTACTAATCACAGGAGCCCCAGACAGCCCTCACTTGTATCAGCGACAGAAACAACGACAAAATAACGTCTCCCCTCTACGAAAGCCCTGAAGCTTACACAGATATCCGAATTCTTCAGCCTTCCTCCCTTGGCGCGTTTCAGAAGCCTGATCCAGGTGGCCTTCATCAGCCAGACAGCGCCTTTCCCGTCCGCAGCTGCAGCCCCGGGCAGCGATCCTCAGTGCGCGCTGAGCCCCGCAGAACCCCTGCTCGCTTCCCATCCATGCTCTGGGCAAACCCCCGCTTCTCCGTCCCTTTCGGCCTCCGGGGCTTTCACTTCCTACCCCGGAGGACTCCAATCCAAAGAGATTCTTATTTTCCCATCCCAGTGGGAAGGAGAAACAAACACTTGGATGCTTTCGATTGCTTTAAAGATAACACTTCAAGCGCATCCAAAGACAGGAATCAACTCGTCCTAAACTTCACCCATCTTATGACTCTCTCATCTTCCCTGCTCTTGGATTGCTCAAAGACATGAGTTGTGAGAGAACCTTAAGGGAAAGAAAAAAAAAAAACCAACCTAGTGCAAAACGTATGTAGTGACATTTGCAAGTGCAAAGTTCAAGGCTTATCTTCAGACATCTAGAGGGGGAGGGCGGAGGACGCGCTCACCGCACTGGGCATGCTCGGTCTGTAGTCTTTTTACGCAGACGCTCACATCACCCGGTTAGTCAAATTGCCATTTTGCATCTGAAGTGTAAACAGCTGGAAAGGGCTTTTTGATTCTATAGTAACAGGCACCTGGGATGTTTGACATGCTTCTATTTCAGATGAAATGTCTCAAAGATGAAACCTGTACTCTCTCCCTTTTTCTTTTCCTCTTAACGATCTCTTTCCATTAATCTGCTGCGGAAAGTATATCCTATGCCATATGACAATTCATAGATAATAAATATGATATATGATATTGTTGGGCAATCGAAATCAAATCATGCTCATCCTTTCTAATATAAAGCTGCTCTTGATGGTTCCATTTCCTAAACAAAATGCAAGAGAGAGAGATGCTCACTGAAATAGGACTTGAAAGTAACCACAGCGCTAAGCAATGAATTTACCGGAGCTCAAAGTGACTTTGAACCGCTTCTCCAGCTGAGCAACTACCCTTCCAAATAAAGTCACTGGGATAAATAACCATGTGAATTGCTAACACAGCAATTAGGAACAAATGTAAAAGCTTGGTTGATTTATTAGCTGGAGTTAGTATTCATAGAACCATTTAGTCCAAACTCTTCTTATAAGTAAAGTGACTGAGGCTTGGGGAAGAATCATACTTATTCATTTCCAGTATTAATGGGATTACTTTTTTGAAAGTTTATGAAGAAATACACACTTCCAGGTTTCCTAAAGTAAACATAAAATTCTATCACTGCATTCTAAACTGTTTTGTTTGAGGGGAGAGCAATTATTTTGTAAAGTCTCATGCAAATGAAGGAAAGCAGTCTTAAGAAAATCTTCCTTCCTTTTCCCCTCCCTCCCTCCGTCCCACCACCCTCTCCCCATTTTCCCCAACCCTCCCCATCCCTATTCCTTTCATTTCTAGGTTAAGACCAATCTTCAAGACTTAAATAGAAAATACAGGAGAGGCTTTAGAATAAACACTGTAGATCAAATGCACCCTCACTGTGGTATCATAACATAAATTAATAGATTACTTATATTTTTATCAAGTGAATATGAAATGCATGGGACACAGAAAATGCATTGCAACTTTTTGGTTCTTGTAAAATTCACAGGGGTGATAGGAGTTTTTCTACACCAGCACATATGCTCGGGTAATCCTAACTTTCTCAGAGGGGTTCCTATAGCAGGAATTCTTTCGTCCCTCAGTCATTTCTGACTCTTTTGTAACTGTATGGACTGTAGCCCACTGGGCTCCTCTGTCCATGGGATTTCCCATGCCAGAATACTGGAGTGGGTTGCCATTTCCTTCTCCAGGGGATCTCCCTGATCTAGAGATCGAAGCTGTGTCTCCTGNTCAGTCGTTTCTGACTCTTTTGTAACTGTATGGACTGTAGCCCACTGGGCTCCTCTGTCCATGGGATTTCCCACGCCAGAATACTGGAGTGGGTTGCCATTTCCTTCTCCAGGGGATCTCCCTGACCCAGAGATCGAAGCTGTGTCTCCTCCACTGCAGGGTTTTGTTTTGTTTTTTAACCATGGAGCCGTCAGGAATACCCACAGCAGGACGAGCATAGTAGAAAATTACCAGGAAGCACAATTATATCCCATAAAGGACATTAGGCCCCTCCGCACGATCAGGTCACACCTCAGGGAAGATACAAAATTTTTCCTATTAAGAAGCCCATAATGAGAGGAAGAGTGTAACACACACACACACAATTGTGTGTGATCTTGTTCCACTATAAACAAAGTAAGATTTAAAAATCCTTTGATTATAATCAGATGATGCTTTTAATTACATAGTCATTTTGAGACCTATTACCAGGTTGAAATAAGTAAGCAGCATAAAATACCCTCTGCATTGAGTGTTGGCAATGATCTTTTGAATATCTGCAACAATATATTAACCTCTGACCACTTTACAATGTGAGCTGTGACTTGAACTGATGTCCTCATGGCTTTCATTCTTTGGATCTGTGAAGTATACACTTTCAAAATATTTTTAATTATAGAAGTTACACGTATCCTTTGTAGAATGAAGAGACACACAAATAACCTCTGCCTGAAATTTGCCCACCCAAAAAGCCTCACTATTAAATGGTAGTGTAGTTTAGCCTCCAGAGTTCTTGCATTTTCAAAAGTCACCCTCCCAACGTTTGCCTTACAATTAATCTCCTTCCTTTAGGAAGTGTTGATTTATGCAGTTAGAAGTGGTGTATCTAATTAAGCTTTTGCCTTTGGGACCATAAGGACTTTCTGGGTCATTCTGCCTTCTGTCAGGAAGAGCTAGCGGTCATTTTCATAAATCCAAATGAGGTTCATCACAAGCTGTATCCCTGATCTCTGGGGCTCCTTCAGTTCGATTAGTTGAACTTTTATAATATTTGCCCTGGCAGGTACATATCAGATTTCCTTTTCTACATCTTAATATTCTCACTCCTCATCATATAGCTCCAAAATGCAACCTGCACCTAATGTCTAAGAATAGCCCATCTGGGATCACTTACTTATCTCCTCAGGACCTTTACTCCAAATGTGCATTCTTTACTTATAGGAAATGTTAGTTAATTGGATTAATTGATGCTTCTATTTATTAAGCTTCTGTTGTTTTCCAATTTATGTCAAATATTTACACACAAAGCATTGCCTTTTTCCTTTAACACATTTTCTTGGATTTATAAAGTTGGCTTTTTTCATGCTATACTCTGTTTCGATCATATGTCTATTTCCATTTTCACATTTTTCTTGAGTGCTCTTGTACTTCCTCTTTTAAAACCAAAAGGGTAAGAGTCATCAGTCTATTGAGGAATGGCTTCTTGGATCCCAAGTGGGTCATCTAATCCTGTAAGAAATCTTCATATGAAGCCTAAAGCAATGCTTTTGGACAAAATCAAATTCCTTATAGTATCCCGAGGTTACCTCGACTGTAGACCGAAGTGTGTACACTCAAGATTTCAAATGTACAGGACTCACGTACAGAGCAATGCTAAGTCAGTGGCACAGTGGACTTCAACTGCTTCCCCCTGACCTTCTATGGCAGCAGTACTTTTTGGCACCAGGGACTGCTTTTGCAGAAGGCCTCCATGGACTGAGGGCGGGATAGTTTGGGGATGATTCAAGGGCTTTCCTGGTGGCTCAGGTGGTAAAGAATCTGCCTATAATGCAGGAGAACTGGGTTTGATCCCTGGGTCGGGAAGATCCCCTGGAAAAGAGAATGGCTATCCACTCCATATTCTTGACTGGAGAATTCCATGGACAGAGGAGCCTTGTGGGCTACAATCCATGGAGCTGCAAACAGTCAGACATAACTGAATGAGTAACACTTTCACTTTCAAGTGCATTACCTTTATTGTGCACTTTATTCCTATTATTATTATATCAGCTTCACCTCAGATCATCAGGCATTAGATCCTGGAAGCTGGGAACCCCTGTTCTATGGCATAGATAGACAAGCCATTTCCTTATTCATCAGGCCAACTTTTAGGGGGAAAAAAGCAGAATGGGATAGAATTTCAAGGACAAAGACTAAGACGAAAAGGGTTCTGTCTTGTATCATACTCTTGTCTTGGCTGGGGGAGATGATTCTTTCATTTCTCATATTGTCATCTCTTTTCATAGTTTTAGAAAAACTAACTTTTCCCCTGTAAAGTCATCTGAATGTCTCTAAGAAAATGAATTGCTGACCTCTGCTTTGTTGGTTTCTTTAGGAACAAAACCATAAATTGCCTACTGATAATGAGAGTTCTCGACTCACAGTTCAAAATGACGCAAGTTATTGAGATGAAGCCCATTTTCATTAATATTGTTTACTTTGGTTTGCCAATGTCACAAAATTACTATTTAAACCCAGTCAGTCATGAATGTCTCAGATGTGACTGGCCTGCCATTTGGATAAACTTGAAATAGTGTCAGAGGTGATGGTAATAAATCTACGCAAGTTCAATCTGTTATGATTAAGTATCAGCTAAAATATTAGCTTCAGTTTTCTCAGGAGCACAGGAAAATTTGTAAACTCTGTATAAGTTTCATAAGTACTGGTGAAGACATTATAGTTTGCCCCCAAACAAAACAAAACACTGAAACACCCACCACAAGCATTTATTCAGCACTTAATACTTTTGGACCATAAGTGCTATCACTGTAAGTTAAATGCTAGGAATATGACTTTGTTCCCATCATGGAGCCTGACATTCTAGTGAAGAAGGTCAATTAAAATAATTACCAGAAAATAATTAGTGAGAAAACAGTGAACAAGCTGAGATAAGAGAATGATGGTGGGAAGATACCACTTTAATTGGGAAGATGAGATAATGGTAAGAGATGATATTTAAGTTGAAATACCCCAAAAGATAAAGGAAAAACAAGTCAGCCTTGGGATGTGCAGGGAAAAGCAATATAGGAGAGGGAATGGCATATGCTAAGGCCCTGAGGACAAGGAATGAAGCGTGGTCAGGGACGCTAATGTGCTATTCTGCTGGTATATTTATTTAAGCTTCTTCCTCTTTCTTTCTCTGTAGGTAATACATGTGGAATATGTATTCTAGGAATCTCTTCATTTATGTGACATGAACTCGCAGAAAAACTTCTTACACAAGTTTGATTTTCTGAATTAGAAGTGGCATTTAAGTTGTCAGTAAATTCCACATTATGGGGAACATCAAGTCCTATAAGTTTTAAAAGGAGTTCTCCGATTTTCTTCCTTCTAAATTAAGGACTACCTCATAAAGGCTAATGTCAGGATGTTTTTGAGACTCTTCTATATTATGTGAATTCAAGCAGTTAATTTATTAAGGTTAGACAATGTAGACAAGTGATAATAACAATTGCTATTAAAAAAAAAAATCTTCGGCCTCACCATGGGGCATGTGAGATCTTAGTTCCCCAATCAGGGATCGAACCCATCCCCGCTGCATGGGTCTTAACCAATGGGCCACCAGGGAAGTCACATAACTGCTAATCTTGAAGGAATGCCTATACTGTACTAGGCACTGTGTGGATTCACCAATATTACATAATTTAATCATTAATTTTTCTCCATTTTTCACTGATGAAAAAACTTTAGCATAGAAAAGTTACCCGAGTGAGGTTACAAAGCTAAAAATGGATGGAGATAGGGGTCAACCCTTAGCAATCTAAATTTAAGTTCCATACATGCAGTCAGTTCAGAAAATTAAAAGCCAGAACAGATCCTTACATGCAACTTATCTTTCTGTTAATCAAAAATACATTAAAAAAATTCTTTAAAAAGTTGAAGTATAGTTGATTTACAATGTTGTGTTAGTTTCAAGTGTGTAGTAAAGTGATGCAGTTATATATATTATGTATGTATATATTATGTGTGTGTGTATATATATATATATA